>JANHJO010006796.1:28740-42577 GCA_032468235.1 Pseudoxyrhopus heterurus | reverse complement strand
ATTCAGCCAGTTCCGACAGGTTCCGGAGAACCAGTAGCGATAATTCGGAGAATCGGCAAATACCACCTCTGATTGGCTGACCGCGGCAAATACCACTTCTGATTGGCCACATAACCACATTACCATGCCCACCAAGCCACGCTCACAGAACCGGCAGTAAAAAAAATTGAATCCCACCACTGAGTTGGACCAACAGAAAGTAAGCAACCATCTTAAAAGTTAAAGACTATTTTGCTTGGAATAAGGCAATAGTTCCATTTGCAGTTTCATGTTCATATATTACAGGTAGCAGCACAGTTTCTTCTTCCACTAGGCTGGTTTCTAGTATCTGGGTAAAGTATTATAAGAAGAAATGTCCATCTGGGTTCAATTCCAAGTGGAGAGAAAGACACTGGAAACATGGTGATTGCTTGGAAGGATGGTTTAGTGGTGAACAGGATACATGGGTTTGAAGTCCTGGGTAGCTGACCACATGGAGTGGAGAGAGATATATATTTATACCCTCTCTTGGGCCTTGCCCTAGAGCTTCCTATTCCCGTGGCAAGGGCAAGTATCTTATTGGCTGTCAGACTCCTAGGGGGCAGGGGTCTTAGCTAACTTTGTAGGCTGTCTGTGTCCCAGGCTTGGTTGAAGCTTGCTGGGTGATGCAATGAAGGGCAATTTCCTATTGTGGCTGAATGGCTTTGCCCTGAAGGATAATCCCATCATCCTGGAGCTGAGGTCTTTTGTTTAGTAGATACACTGGCCCAGTCTTTTATCTTGTAGTTAAACTGGCACCAAAATACTGTATCTGCTGGGGGCAGGGAGCTGGGGTCTTTTGTTTCTGTTTCCTTTAAGATTTTTCTTTTTCCTTTAGGGGAAATATTCTGCCTTTTTAATATTTCCTAGAATATTTCATTCTTCTAGGAGAGGAGTGGGTGCTAACTTTCTATATTATTTATTGCAGATAATGCACTTTATCACAATGCTTTTAGAAATGATAAAAATGAGCATAGTACATTTGCAAACCAGCTACTTTCAGGGAACCTTTTTCTCAAAAGCTGGAACAGTTCCAGATTATTTATTTAAACATTTATATCCTGCCTCCCTTCCACAGGCTTCTTTGCAAAAAGATATAATCCAGACCTAGAAGTATACCTGCTCTGTTTCAATTGGAAGGAAGATGCATCTTGGCAGGAATGGGAAATGAGCAGCCTTTGCTGAGCTTCACCTTACAGCATTTCTTGACAGTGGGCTTACTAGTTGGAGCAGCTGCAAGCTGTGTTTTAGGAGTGCTGTTGGAAGAAATGTCCATCTGGGTTCAGTTCCAAGTGGGGAAGAAAGACACTGGAAACATGGCGAGTGCTTGGAAAGATAGTTTATTGATGAACTGGATGGTTTCCTGGGCAGAAAAGGGCAGAGATACTGAGAGTTCCTGGGTTTTATGCCCTAAGCTTTGAACTTCCTAGGGCACAGGAAGAGTATTCCGATTGGTTGCTGCCAGGGGTCATAGCTAGCTTTGTAGGTTGTCTGTGTGCTAAGTTTGGTTGAATCCTGCTGGGTGATGTAATCTTCCCAGGTGCCATGTGGTGAGATGGATAGAGGGCTAATTCTATCATGTCCTGAAATCCCATCACCCTGGAGCTGGAGGAGGAGGGCAGGGATCTGCAGGAAGCTGCTTTGTCTTTAAAAACATGTTTCTCCTTTTCTCATCAAGGGAAATATAATATTCTGCCTTTTTAATATTTCCTAGGATATTTCATTTTTCTAGGAGAGGGGTGGGTGCAAACTTCCTATAGTGCCTATAAAGTCTCCACCGTTGTCACAGAGAACAATGCAATAAATCAGAAGATGGCAAGAAGATGCTCCTCTCCCATGAAGGGCCTAAACTAAAGGAAGTACTCTGGTACTGGAGGTCATGTCCTAATGCTACGCTACCCTCTGGTTTGATTTGAAAATATATGCGGTGCAGATAAGAACTGTACTGTATTTTTTTAAAAGGCAAAATCTTTAAATGAAGCTCAGATCCCAGTGACTTCACAGACATGTCCTTAAAGAGATTTTGGAAATTGTACTAAAGCGCTTTACTAGATTGCTTCAGTACAATAACCCTGGGTGGTCTTCTATTCTAATGCTCTCAAGATCAGGGGTCAATTATTTGCTGCTACCAAGCTGAGCGACATAGGCATGAACATAGTTTACTACACAATACTGACTGCAAAATATGGTTACTGTATCTATCCTTTTAAATATGTAATCTTAGCAGCTAAAAATGTATCAGTGTATTTTTACAGTGACTGTGCTGACACATTTACTTCTCAACTTTTCACTGTTCTATTTTTTAATTTGATGTTTTCTTGGATATAATTTTTTGGGAAACAGCTTTGAAGTCGAACTATATACATGTAGCTGAGATAATAAAGGCAAAAGGAATGAGGGTGTTTACCGTGTCCCTCTTTATTAATTCTACCCGCCCCATTCCCTCTTTCAAATTCAAATTAAAGGGTTGCAATCCCTTGGCCGTCCCGGCTAAATAATTAATTGCTATCCATTAATTGCCACAGTTTGCTACTGATTAATTGCTAGTAATTAATTGTACAACGCTGTCTCTATTATTCAACTCCAACTCTTCTCGAAGAGTTGCAACGCAACCCGAACAAGCACAAAGCCATTCTGCCTTCCACGGCTGAGACGCTGTACCCTTTATTGACCGTCCGCAACATGTTATAATCTCTTCTCCTTGTCTCCCCTCCCAGGGTTAGAAAATGGTACGGTCCAAAGCTCGCTTGGCGCTCTAGAACGTCGTGGTTGACGACCAGCATAGCAACCGAAGGTTGGTGAGCTGCAGATCGCACCTGGCCGGCTCACCGGCTCAGTCCTTTCTCTGTGGAAGGACCTCCGCTCCTGGTAGGTTCGCCGGTCCCTCCAAGCGAAGGACAAAATAAAACTGGGAAGGGCCGTGGGGGAGGTAATTGAGAGTTTCTGGGGTCCGCTGCAAATGCAAAGTCTTTTCCTTCGGAGCAGTGCCCGACCTCTTTGATCTAGTAGTGGCTTCTTTCTGTTTTGCCTTAAGACTAAAAGTTACCACTTGCACATTTTACTACAGGTTCTTTGTCCACCTCACCAGAACTCTCTGCTTTAACTAGTCCCCAGGTCAAAGAATCATAGCTTTTAGAAGGGACCTCAGAGGTCTTCTAGTCCAACCTCCGTCCCCGTATCCCCCTTAAGAGAGAGAGAGTGTGTGTGTATATATATATATATATGTGCATACACACACACATACAGGGGACTTTAATTGGAAATGCTAGGCATTATACTGAAGGTTTCTTTTTTTTAGCAAGCATTCTGCTTGCTGCTAAATTATCAGCACTCCATTCAGCTGAAGCTATGTATAAGCATGTGGAGAAGCTAGCTTGCTTTTTTTAAGTACAAGATCGTTAATTATAATACATATTTTATATTATTTATAAAATTATATGTTTTTAAGAAAGGTGTATAATATATATTATTTGTAAAACTATATATATTTAAGAAAGGTACACAGATAGTCCTCAACTTATAACCGTTTAAATAGTGACTGTTTGAAGTTACAACGGCACTGAAAAAAGTGTCTGTGACCATTTTTCACACAACCACTGCAGGATCTCCATGGTCATGTGATCAAAATTCAGGCGCTTGGCAACTGGCTCATATTTATGATGGTTGCATTGTCCCGGGGTCATGTGATCACCTTTTGCGACCTTCTGATAAGCTAAGTCAATACAAAAACCGTGTTAGTAACTTAACAAATGTAGTGATTCATTTTACAACTGCAGCAAAAAAGTCGTTAAATGGGAATAAACTCATTTAACAACTGTCTTGCGTAACAACAGAAATTTTGGACTCAGTTGTGGTCGTAATTCGAGGACTACCTGTATGCAGTTTGGCCATCTCAGCTGTGCCATAATAGAAAAGGAAAGCTCCAGAAACTAACTGGCACATGTCTAACTCTATCTCCATTTCTTGGCCAAGGGAGTCAGTTTTGTTTGAAGACATTTTCCATTGTTATGTGGCCAGCATGAATATATGCCAAAAGTGTGCAGAACACTGTTACCTTCCCACCAAAGTGGTACCCATTAATCTACTCGCAATTGCATGCTTTCAAACTTCTAAGTGGGTAGGAGCTGGGGCAAGTAACAGGAGCTCTCCCCGTTGCATGGAGTTCGAACCTAGGCTGTTAGCTCTCCTACTGACAAGCTCAGCATCTTTAACAGCTAAGCCCCATAGCATTCAAGTACTACTCACCATATCTAATCAAGACAACCACTAAATGGAAAGAAGGAGTAACCTTTTTATGTCACTTTGCTGCCCAATCTTGTTGAGCTTTTAAACCCTTCAGCTAGGTGATGCTACCTGCTGAGGCAAGTCAGTATTATATTTTCTTGGAAGAGAGAGATAGAAGCTACAGCACAGCAATAAATTAAAAACTTTTTCTTCTCAATAGAGGATCTCTTCCTCATGCCTTTTGCCAACTAGCTCAGCAACCTAAAGCCATAATAGAACAAGACTAGGGAAATTGATTCATGCATCATGTTAACCATATTCTAATGTAATTTGTTTGAAGTCTTGATGTATGTTTTCAGCAATTGTCACTTGTAAACTAGGTTTTATGATTTGGCATGATGCATAAGCTCAGGCAATTACAATTTACTACTAAAGCATTGTTAACAAAATTATGAGTTGGTAGAGTGTATGGACCTAGCGATAGGTGAGGGATGACATAGAAACATAGAAAACTGACAGCAAAAAAAGACCCAAGGGTCCACCGAGTCTGCCCTTCGAGTGTTTTGTTTGTTTTTGTTTCCTTTTTAATCTATTTATTATTTTTAATTTTTATTTATTTTTATTTTTTGTTATTATGGTTTGTCGCACAGCCATCCAGATGTTCAGACTGGTTTGGCATTTTTGTCTACCTCTCAAGTTCTTTCTAAGGACCTGGAATAGGCAAATGTGGATGTTTGATGGTATTACAGATATTGTAAGCTGTTCTGAGTAAAGCTACTTTTTGCAACTGACTGATAGCGAATTTATCAAATGGTGCTTCAGTTGTTTTGGGATTGCATCCAAAGCTCCTATTTACCTTTGCTTTCTTTTTCCACAGTTGTTCTATTTCTGTTTGCAAGTCTTTATATTTCTATTCTGCTGTCCCCAGGTACTGCCAGTGCCACACCCATTATCTAGACTTTTTTGTCTTTTTTATCGAAATTCGTTAAGTCTGGGGTGTTATTTGGTGGGTGCCTGTCTGTTTACTATTATTTATTTATTTTTGTTGGATGATGGGCCTGTGTTTATCCCAAGCAAGTTTAAACTCAATTACTATGACTGGCCCATTACCTTTGCTGGAAGTTGATTCCAACCTTCTACTACTCTTTCTTTGAAGTAATACTTTCTAACAGTACTTCTGAACTTTCCCTCCTGTCAGTTTGAGGTTATCTCCCTGTGTTCTTGATTTTTGCTTAATAGTGAAAATACTGCCTTCTAGAACCTTCTTCACACCCTTAATATATTTAAAGGTTTCAGTCATGTCCCCCCACTTTCCTCCTATCCTCCAGGCTGTACATATTCAGTTCCTCCAATCTCATTTTAAGTCATTTGGTTAGAAGATTTGGCATTGGGATGCTGTTTAATGGTCAATGTCACATTACAATATATTGTATCTCCCTGAAAAAGTATTTGTTTCTCTTTGACATTGTGAGGGAATTGGAAGTGACAGCTGTCAAAAAGTCATATTTTGGGAACTGGCATTTTATAGTTTAATTTTCTGTGCTGAGCCTCAAGCTAGATTTACATTTAAATAATTCATCTTATTCCAATTGGACAATTCCTTCTGTGTTTTATAGTTATCTTCATTATGTAAATAACTTATTCTAAAGTTATTTTAAACTTTAAATGCTACTACCAGTATTAGGCCATATATTAAGCAAATGAAGAAACTGGAAAAGTTAAGATACTTCTAAATATTGTCTGAGGAGAATAATTATCAGATAGACAGATCCCGGGAGGGGGGGGGTCATTTCAAGCTATGGAAGCAATCATTTGTTTAATTTCATTGGAAAATCTTACTAATTTGTATACCACATAGCAGTTGAAATAAATGTATTGGTGCATGTAGAATTTCTATATGTAGTGGCATGGTGGCCTAGTGGTGAGGACGCTCACCTCCCACTCAGAAGGTTGAGAGTTCAATCCCAGGTAACGGCATATGAAGAAAAAATATCTGCTGCAAAACTCTACATGGTGTCAGGAAGGGCATCCGGCCAGTAAATGGTCAGTTCCATCTAGTTGCCCTGACTCTACCCTGAATTAAGGGATTACAGGGAGGTTTTTTTTTAATGTTACATGTTTTATATCAAGTAACAAGGAATGGTCTTTTTGATTTCTAGGAGCCATAAATTCCAACAAGATGGAAGTTGTAAGTAATATTCAGACTGACTTCCACAGCACCAAAGGGTCTTTCAGAAGCCCTGCATCCTTTCTTCTGGACAGTTTTGTGGAGGAGCCCCAGAAAACAATTGATGTTCCCAATCACCTCCTGGAATCAAGTGAGTGATTAGTTGACCATTTTCAGGCAGAAAAGAATTGTTGGCTACCTTAATAATCTTGACAAATTTGATTGTTTATCACCTCGGTTTATAGGCCAAACCTTGTTGCACCAAAGTTTATTTCAAAATATAATAATTCAGTAGATTATCACCAATTGTTGCTGTTTATTTAGCCAACTGTGATTAGACACACAAGGAATATTTCTTCGGTGCAGAAACTCTCAGTGTACATGCAAAGCAACAGAATCATCATCATCATCATCATAATACCAGTAAGAGGAGGTAGTAAAGATGATAGTAAGACAAATAGTAACACTACAGCCATACTACATGGGTAAACATACCATAATCATAGACAACACTAACAGAAACAGCATTGTTTCTGACATTCTAGACATTCATATTGAACGAACAGAGAATATTAGTTATTTGTTAAATTTATTGGCTCCCTATCTCACTGTGGGGCTATGCTAGGCATCTTACAATAATAAAAAGGAAGAAAATGAAAGGAACGTAAGCAGAAGAGAAAATAATGGAACAATAAAACAAACAATGAAAAAGCAACACAATGAGAGTACAATATGATAACTAAAAAGATGGACGGGTGGAAAACAGAGAGCGGTGGAGGGTGTGTGTGCTCTGCCATCAGTCCAGGAGCCACCTCCAGTGTGGAACACCCCTATTTGATCCCAGTCTCTTGCGGAAGGATAAGAGGGTAGGGGCAGATCTTCGATCTTAAGATACTCCAAAGCACAAGCACTGCAGCAGAGAAGGCTCCTGGATCCCAATAATTAGAGTGGGATCTGAAGGAGGCCCTCTCTGCCTATATAATATAATTGAATAATACAATATCCTTGGTCTACAGTTGAATCCCATGCATAATGCTACCTTAGGGTGAAGCCTAATATTGACGGGGGGGTGTGGCGGAAATACTGTCAGATTGAGGAATGGGATAGTTTGTGGTTTGGTAGGCAAAATGGATTGTTTTTGTGCAGGGAAGATCTTGAGCTAGATTATATCAGTCCATCTAATACCGTATTAGAAAAAAAACAGAATAAAATTAGTCATAGTGAACTCCTGGAGCTATTGTCTGGCTGTGCCAATTATTGTTTTGTTTCTTTTTTTAATTTAAGAGATTTATACAAAGCTAGTAAGAAATAATGCTATACAGGCTAAACCTGCCATCATGCATTATGGAGGATTTAAGGTAGAAAAACATCATCAGCAAGTGCTGGTAAGTAACGAAAAAGTTGAGAGAGCTAATACCCTGAAATGAGTTCATGCATTTATTAACTTATTTATTATTTACCCACATACATATTTGTGGGGTGGGTGGGTTAGGGGTTTTATGTTGTGATTTTTAATGTTGTAATCCATCCTTGGTCACATATGAGTTGGGTGGCCATATAAATTAGCTTAATTTATAAAATACGCTGTGTAGTCTTTATGACTCAAAGCCGCTTATAGTGTATAAAAATAATGACATACTGTATATAAAACGTAATTTTAAAAGCAATACATTAATTACTGTTCATAAAAGCTATTGTTGTCCTTGGGAGATATCCTTTGGGGGCATGTGAGGGAGGGGGAGGGAGCTGGTCCTGAGAATGCGATTCTCCAAATCCCAGCATCCCACTTGTTTTGTATTCTCTTTCTGCCAAGAGTAGGGCAGACAGATTCTACAAAAAGAAGAAAGTCCCAAAGATAATGAGGGGTATAAGCTGTATAAGGTGTTATGTTCAGGACTTCGAATTGGCTTCAGAAGCCACAGTCAACCAATGCAGCTCCTACAGTAGGGGCCTTACCCAGCTGAATTGACTAGTGCCAGTTAGCTCACTGTATTCTGTTCCATTTGTGTCCTCCAAGTTAACTTATGTGTTCGCCATTTTATCTACATCACTTTCTGTCTGTAATTGTGCCCAAAATGCTGACAGGAACATCTTTTTTCTTTCTTTCTTGGAATTATTTGTTTTATCCTACAGAAACTGATAAATATTTCCGGAGAAGTTATAAATGTCCATATTATTCCACCAGAGACAAACTATTTCCAGATCAATTATAACAAAATTGTAAGTGTCGGTTCAGTAACCTTGAGAGCGCTCACATTTATTTTGTCTCTTCCTTTTTGAACTTCGCCAAACTGGAAAACAAATAGTTTGAAGCCTTCCATAGGAAATTGTTCTGCTCTGTTTTTATAGCAGCGGCTTGTCCCTGGCTTGGCCTTTACAGTAATGGTTGATTTCTGTCCTGATGAATGGCGATACTATTACGACTGCATCCGAATCCATTCTCAGGTAAGAAAAGACAATAGATCTATGTAGGAACTCCCCTGCCCCTGTAAATGTAAACCAATATAGTGCTGACTGTTCATAATATCAGCACATACAATGAATATTTTTACTATGCTTAGATTGAACATTATTTAGACTCTTTAGTGATCCATTTCTTTTACTAGTCAGTTTCTTTGACTCATTCCTTTTCTTCAACATATTTTGTTCTAAGGTCAATCAAAAGAGAATGGATCCAGTTGGGGAAAAATAGAAGCTCAAAAGGAATATATACTTCAGTTTAAAATAGGCAGGTGACAGGTTTCCAACATTTTCTTATTGTTTTCCTAAGAACTGGGATGCTTATTTAAAAAGATTCATGAACATTTTGTAAGATGGAACATGTAAACTAAGGTTATCAGTTTTAATTCCATTTGTGCTACATACAGCTTTCATACTATGGTAATTGTGATGAATTTGTGGTAAATTAGCCAAAATGTGCCAAAAGTGATCGGTAATTATATTATTTTGGCCAATTTATCACAACTTCAATCAAAGCTCAGTTTTATTCCAAATTTCTTCTACTCCAAGTTAGGATTACTGATTTAGAGATTTTCTTGCAAACCAAGATACTGGTTGCATCCCACCAACTATGCAATACATTGATGCTTAGTGAATTGTAACTAGGTTTAACTATGCTAACCTTTTTTCTGTTTAGAACTCATGTTTTCAAGTACTTTGACATCCTGTTTCTTACACCTTTTCTGAACTCAGCATAATAGTTATTCTTTTTTAATACAATAATTTTTATCCAGAAAGTTAAAATACAAGCTCCAAAAAAGAAGACATTTTTTATGAAATAAAAAAAGTTAGACAAAACATTTTTTAAAATGTGCATTAGAAAAGAAAACACACACACACACATATATATAGGTAGACAGACAGGCAGACAGACAGACAGACTGACAGACTAGAGATAAAGATAGGCCCCCTACCTGAATACTGATAAATATATTGCAGCAATAATAGTTTCTGGCCCTTGCAAAGCAGGCCTACAATTTATAAATTTCTTTATATCTATTCTAATTTAACCTGCCATCTATCTACTACCATATATCTAAGAAAAGGTAGTTAACAGGTAAGCCAACAGCAAAATTAAACATCAAAGCCCTCTGTTAACAATCTAATATTGTATTTAACTTGTAGAATGTCTACAATGTTTCTCACCCTAAAAGAAACAGCATGGTGTACATACATGTGTGCATGCATGCAAGTGGAAAAATGTTAATTTTGGATGTCAAAACTTCAAGAACAGGAATGGTAATAGGTTTAGTGCTCCCAGGTCTTAAATCTAGGAAAATATATAAAATTAGGCTTTCATATGCTGCATGTTTTATATTAACTGGGAATTAAAATACCCCCATAATTATTTAAGTCATATGAGCAGTGTAGCCTTAACTGTGTAAGAGAGCAGAATTAGTTTCCCCCTAGATCACAATTCTCCTGAGACTGTCTGTATCCTTCTTTTCTTCTCAGGGAGATGAAACTTTGCTGATCCCTCTCCATGCCTATCCTGTGATGAATAATGTAGATTTTCCATCCTACATTAATTTGTCGGATGTTCCTTTGGGACAATGGCAAGTGGCTATTAAAGCAATAACTTTTCTTTCATCTCTTCTTCATGCATGATAAAAAGAATTAGCATAATGAGACGTTGGCCGGTGGGCAGTGAAAGAACAGAATACCTCATCTATGGAATTAATTCAATCGGGAAATGCAATTGAAGTTGTTTTTATTCTAACCATATTTATATATTTTTCATTTGGTGACAAGGCACTGTAAAATGTAATTCGGGAATTACTTTGTAAAATTATTGATAGCTATTGCACCTTGATTGTGTTCACTGTTGACACTGAGAACATTTGTAAAGAGAGAAAATGAAAGTGGGAAAGTAAAGATCTAGATAATATTTTTGTTTTTTGCAGTCTTAAATCCGTTAACAAAATGTGATTGGTGGGGAGCTATTTTTCTTTCTTTATTATTTTCCCCTGATCTTACTCTTTTGGGGGGGGGGAAGCATTTGTTTTTCATCTTTTTCTCTAGATAAAGCATTCCCATCCTAACACCTTTAAACTGGTGGGGATAAATGACTATATACGCAGAAAGAATATGCCTATGGATAACTGCTATGAAATAATAGTGTGTTTGTAGTATAAACTGAGTAGAATTACTGCTGTCTGAGTTTGGTTGCTTTCTTGCAGTCGTTTCATTAGCCAAACTAGGTAACATCATCATTATGAATGAAACATCTTCAAGAAAAAAAAAACAATCTCGGAGAGCACCAAGGACCCCTCATTTCATTCTTGAACTGCAAAGGTTCTCCTTTATGAGTAGGTATAACTTGATAGTAGTAGTTGTAGTAGTAAGTTTTCTACTCAAAAATGCCATTCCTGCCTGTTAAAGGGAGCCACTACTTGCAGTTCATGATGCCAGCTTCAATTGTATATTCTAGCATTGAACTTCTTTCCTGTTGTAGAAGCAGATGTATATGTAATTGGAAAAAGTTAGATAAAGAGGTTTTTGTGTTCTCTGTGCTGTAAATTTCACATATCTCTTGTTGGAGCAAGGTCTGAAATTTACGGCAGCCCTGCCTATCTGAGTTTTCAGGATACTCTTGCATTATTTCTCAAGGATGTTCAAATTCTCCATCTAATATACTTGTTAAATGAACTGAGAATTATTTCTGAGTGCATCTGAGTATGTTTAGGGAGTTATTCTTTCTTATAATTTTTTTTTTACTTTTAAATCTTATTTTTTTCTTTTTTCATTACAAATGCTGTCTTTTTCCACCCCTTTTCTGTCCTCCTGCTTTGATCCTTGGCCCATACCCTCTATACATTCATGGCTTCCTTTATTTGCAAAGGATAAAAATACTTCCCAGGTTGAACTTCTTAAACGCCCATCAAAGAAAGAGATACTATTGTTACAATTCACACAAAGAAGAAAGGCAGAAAGAATTGTTTTAAGGAAGTACTATATGTAAACTACATTCCATTGTAATCAGCTAGACAGGATTCAAGTGAGACGGTTTATTTATATTGGAGTTCATGGAATGAAATATACTTAAATGGAGAACATTCAGATTTTTTTTCTAAATAATAGTGAAGCAGGAATTGCTATCTGCACAGAAAAGTAAACTTGGGAAAAAATTACAAGATACTCAAGAAAGTACAAATTGAAGCTAGGTATGATAGCATTGGATTTTATGGAGGAAGTCCATTCCCTGAAGCTCCATTGCCTGATGCCCGCCTAGACTAGAGGGCCATGCAGAATTACATTCAGTGCTTTACCCTTGCATTCCATACTGAGGTTTGGAGTAAAGCTTCTTTATTGATTTAAGCTGCTGTCCTAAATAAGAAATGAACTCCTGCACACAATCATAGCAATTTTTAAACATGGCTTTATAAATATGGTACAGTATATGCAGTATATATTACAAGCAAGAGTCAAGTTATAGATTTAGTTTTCCTCAATTCTACCCTTTTTGGTAAAGAAATCTAGTTTCCAAATGCCCCTTGCTATAGAAAAACAACTTTCCAGCAAGTTATTTCTGTGACCGGAATTCGTTCTTATTATTCATGTCATTCCACTTGAAGTATCCCATTAATGGAAGTGAAGAATTGTAATCTTCCAGCCGCAGCCATTAGTGATTTTTTCCAGATTAGTTTACAGAATTAAATTTACTGAATTAAAAACGTGCAGTTTCATAGACTTTGCTGTATTTTACAAATAGAACAAAATCTGTAATGTTGCATGTTTTTAAATCATAACAAGTAGTGCAGTATGGCAGACCTATTAAAGAAGTAAGCCTCACTGAATTCAGCAGGATTTCAGGGAGATGGGTGATATAGAAATATGAAATATAAATAAATAAAATACAGCAGTGAAGCTTTAATTGTTAATTTTTAAAAAGGAAGAATATTTAAATTAAAATCAAGTGAGAACTAATTTTTACTCATGAAAACAGGAAGCTGCTTTTTCCTTTATATGAATTCATAATGCAAAAGCTCAAACCTTACTAAAATAAATTACATACATACAGAGGTAAATGCATATGTGTTTTCAATTATTAATACGAGACTGCCAACTTTCATAAAATATGAAATCATAACATCTAATATTGTTGCTTGATTAGGGCTGCATATTCATGTAGCTCGTTCTACAGTAACTATATGAAATAATTTTAAATAAATTTTGGGTGCAAATCATTTAAATTAGAACAGGCTTTAATTTAACATGTGGTAGGCATTATTTTGAAAATTGCTTCTCCTGTTTACAAGTTCTGGATTTCATGCCATCATACCAGCATATTTTATGCCATTCTACCGCTGGAATGATAATGTTAAAAATTTGAATATAATTATTTGCTATTTGATCCTGTTCTCCTTTTTCAGTAAGCCCTATGTGATCCCACTGCATTGTAGCTGCCCCATAGATTTTGAATTTCAGATTGAGTACCTTCAATCCCACAAAGCCTTTACTGTGCAACCCATGTCAGGTAAGTTCTGAAAGGGAAGCCGTGTTTCATGAATGTTTGGAATTTTACATAGTAATCTGAATGAATGAACGAACCTTAAATGGCTATGTCCCAGGATGATCTCATGCATCACCTTAAGTCCTCCCAAGTTATGTTTGATTTTGAATTAGCATGTTATGTGAACCTATCCATAGATTCTAATTTATAAACCCAAAGCAAATCAACTTACCATGCATATACTTCCTTTCTACTCTGCCTTGATAATGGGGACATTTACTCAAGCATAGGCCTTTGGGGGGGGAAAGGGACGCGGTGGCTCAGTGGCTAAGACGCTGAGCTTGTTGATCAGAAAGGTTGGCAGTTCGAATCCCTAGTGCCGTATAATGGAGTGAGCTTCCGTTACTTGTCCCAGCTTCTACCAACCTAGCAGTTCGAAAGCATGTAAAAATGCAAGTAGAAAAATAGGGACCACC
>JANHJO010006790.1:53777-74752 GCA_032468235.1 Pseudoxyrhopus heterurus | reverse complement strand
AGGAACTTTGGGGGAGAATTCTGATTTTGTATAGAGCACAAACAAACTAACTCCCTCCCGGACTTCTCTTTTATATAATAAGATTGCCGCCTATGTTACTGTTTTAGCTCAGCTTCATTTTACTTTACTGTGGCTGATGCCTATTGCTTCATGATACTGTATGGTCAACTGACTAATCAATAAAGCTATACCATACCATACTTTCATACCTCATTGCAGGGCATTCTTTGGCATTTCTGAAGCTTTTTCTAGACCAGAGGTGGGGAATTACAGACCCTTTACGACTTGTGGACTTCAACTCCCATAATCGATGAGCCAGTCATGCTGGCTCAAGAATTCTGGAAATTGAAGGCCAAAGGATATAAAAGGGCCATAGTTCCCCACCCCTGGTCTAGACTTATGGAACAAATTAGGCTAGTCAGCAGTGAATCAGTTTTGGTTTCTCATTTTCTTGGCCAGAATAAACCAGATGTGTGTGTCAGACTGTAAGAGATGTCATTAGTTCCTCGTTTTTTTTTTTAAAACAAAAATATTGTCTTGGCTCAGCTGTTGTTTTTCCTCTTCTCAAGATGGGACTTCACTAGCATCTTTTTCTTTTCAATGGCACAAATGTCAGCTCTGGAAAACATACAACCTTATTTTACTGTTCTTTATGCCAGAAAGCAACTTCCTTTCACAGGACGTAAACAAGCTGTTGTTTTCCATTTGGATTCATTGTGAGGGTCAAGGTACTTACCTCACTGCTAAAGGGCAGCCATATTGGCGTGGGGCTATCTATCCAATCATTCCTTTGAGCTGAACGTGAAGCTGAAAGCAGCCAGCAATTGCAAAATTATGTCTGTTCTGTTTGGCTTTTAGAAAAGCGTTTTTGGAGAGAGGAAAATGTGTGGGATGGTCCAAAGGTCATCCTCAGTTACATTAACACTGCTGTGTTGAAGGGTTCTGTATGATCTTAAAAATAGCAAATTCTAGGGAGGATGTGGCTTGGGTCTCTGTTCTCCCCCAATGGGGAATCTGCTGTGTTTAGCCCCTTAGGCCTCAAGACTTGTTGTTCCCTCTATCAATCTTGCACATCCTGGTACCCCTAAGTTATCCTGGGGCTCTCACTTCCAGTAAAGTTCCACTGAGAACTTTGATGGGAGCAAACGTCTTCCTACTATCAAATTTTCACTGGGACTTCATAGTTCCAGCGATCCTGCAAGGCTATCAGCATATATGCCAGACAGCATGGGAAGATTTTATAGTTGAGCAATAGAGGTGGCATTACATTTTTTAAAAATCAGTAAATAAGAACAAAACGATAGCTTTTGCCTCCCACAGCTAATGCCCCATATTCCTGTTGAGAAGTAAAGACTTCATTCTTCCATGTTTGGGCCAGGTTGCTGTGGCTATTCCTGTGCGTGACGAGTTGGCAATTTTTATTTCTTCTTTTACTCTTAATGGTTTAACCCACAATTGATTGTAGTTGGATTGTATCTTGTGGCTTTTTGTTTTGGTTATATTGCTGAAGTTGGATTTCTCTTACTTATTTGACTTGGAGAATTGTACCCTTCTCATAGTCAGTCTGATTGAAGCAGTGTAAATTCTGATTTCAACATTTTTATTAGTTTATCAAAATATAAATATAAAAATATAAATAAGGAAGGAAACGGGGAAGGGAGAAAAGTGTAGAGTAGAAGAGAAAAAGAAAGAAAAAGCATTGACTTCCAAATTCTTTTGGTGCAGTAGAATCAGGTAATAACATACAACCTCAACTTTTTACTTTTATCACTGGAGAAGAACCTAATTCTGGGAACGATTGAGGGTAAAAGAAGAATGGGACGACAGAGAATGAGGTGGCTGGATGGAGTCACTGAAGCAGTCGGTGAGAGCTTAAACAGACTCTGGGGGATGGTAGAGGACAGGAAGGCCTGGAGGAACGTTGTCCATGGGGTCACGATGGGTCGGACATGACTTCGCAGCCAACAACAGCAACAATAATATGTGTGTGTGTGTATGTGTACACACATACACACACACACACACTAGCCATTTCTATAACAAAAACCTATCATCCATTGGGGAAATCAAAATTTCCTTCCATTTTTGTCTGTAAAGTAATCTTGCTGCCGTCAACATATATAACATCAAACTTTTGATGTTTAACATCAACATATAACATCAATTTTTTTTGAAGTCTTTATCCATTAGACCTAAAAGAAAACTTTCTGGTTTTTAGCTTTATATTCACCTTAAGAATTTTCTGTATTAAGATCTGAATCCTAATCCAATATTTCTTTGTTTTGTCGCATGTCCACTGTAGATCATAAAAAGTTCCTTCTTTACATTTCACTCGTTTGAGATACCTTTATACGTTCTTGAAGCAGTGTAAATTCTGCAAATAAATAAACAAATAAACAAACAAGCACTAAAATGCATGCACCTTCTGTATTTATTATAAAGAAGAATGCTTTTTTCTTTGGCAATCTCTGCATTATCATCCATCTTCCAGATCAAGATTGCGGAGGTTAAGAGTTATGGGAGAGCCAGGGCTGGCAGGGTCATGTAGAATGGCCTCTGGAGTTTGCTACCCACCATACAGTTGTGTTGACAACTTCATGAAGCTCCAGTCTGAGATCCTTCCCTGTGGTGGAGCCTGTGGACAGTTGCTTATACAGCTGTGAATACAGTGCTTGTAACTTGCATAGAAAGGATGAAAGCAATCAAAGGCCGTTCTGGGGAGAGGCTGGATGGGCTCAGTCTCCATCAGCAACCTCTGTAGATAGCCGCCATCCCTTCTGCTGGAATGTGGATGCTCAGCAAATAGAAAATTCCTAAGGAGTGTTTGCTTAAAGCTTATATAAAAGCCCTCCTGCCATTGTCAATGAGGATAAGGCAGAACAACTCTTTTCTAAACAACTGTGGCGATGGCCTAGGTTTAATAAATGTTGTTTATTGTGTGTAATTCCATTAGTGTTGAGTGAATGGAAGAGCAATTCTGCTGGCTGCTGCCAAAAAAAAAAATTCTGGGGGGAGTGATGTGTCCAGTTCTGATTTTTTGAACATTTCCTCTTTTTTAAAAATGTAGCTTTCTGTTTTTACAAGCCAACAGCAAAATTGATTTAGTATGTCTGTGTGCTTGTATACATTGTAAGTTCATCCACTTTTTTTGCCAATTTGCTCACAGTGTCCTAGTTAATTTTACCATCATCACCATTCACCACCAAGAGTAATCTCATCAGATAGATCAGGCTGAGACTGAGTGATTGACTCAGAGTCATTCAGCAAGTTTCCTGGCGTAGTGGAAGTTTAATCTAAGAGTATACATGAAATGAAATATACATTTTGTTCCAACACGGAAAGCAAACGAGCAGATTATGAAAGTTCTGCTGAGACATTTGGCAGAGACAAAACCTGGAGGCATTTCCTCCAAGCTTTATGTCCAATATCTTCTAAATAAACTAAAGCCGCCCAGAGTCCTTCGGGATTTGGGCGGCCTATAAGTTTTAGTAATAAATAAACTAGAGGATTGGGAGGAAGCAACAGCTTTTTTCCATCTGAAATAGGCAGGATTTCAACATAAAGGTCATCACATCCTCAATCACTGAAAGTTTTGATTCAAAAATATACCAATGAATTAAAAAAACACAACTTTACTTAGATGTATTGATCTCATCTCTGCTTTGATTCAGTAAATAGGCCGTGGTCATGAGAGAAATGCAAAGAACAGATATTGAGACATATTGGCTCAGGCCAATAAACTCAAACTCAGTACAGATATTATGGCCAGAGTGTTCAGCCCTTCAAGGGACAACTGACAAAGAAATCAATACATATTATGTCAGAACTACTTTTATTGTAACCAAATCTTAATGTGGTTCTACCTCCCTTGCTTTATTTTTTTGTTGACTAGGGCGGGTCTTGTTTGAGGCATTTTCTCATCCTGTATTCATGCCCAGGGCTCAAGCCTCTCTTATCTCATCATTGCCTTGGTAGCCGCTCTTCTTCCTGTCCTTTAAAGTCCCTTCCTATACCCTCTACACAAAATGAAAGGCGCCTCCCAAGGATCTTCATCAGATGTTACATCATTGGAGAAAAATGTTAAACAAGGATGTGTACATGCCTTCTTAAAATTAATTTTTATATTTATGACATTATGGCAACTATGGAGTCACCATATTTGTTTCTCTCCCTCCTTACATTGGTGGATATAATAGGTCAATCCTAATGTTTGATGCTAACATGGTTCTTATTTCCTGCACTGAGATTGACCTTAAAAGATTGTTGACCAGACTAGCCAACTATTGTGTATAACCAAAAAAAAAAGTAGTGACTTTTGACAGAGGAAATATCAGACATAAGTGGTCAATTAATGCACATCACAAAGAGTAACTCTCTACCTTTAAACATTGAGGCATTTTTTTTCTCTAATCCTTTGGATAGAAAAATATACATATTCAGTGCTCATACACAGTAGGGTTTATTCTAAGGTTTTTCTACTCCTCAGGAAGGCAGTTAGGAATGCCTCCATTCAATACATTCCATGTTTGGATAACAGATTAGATGTTATACAGGGTGAGATGTCACTGCCCTATTGGTAATAGCCTATAACAATTTCCTAAGGAAGGAATTCATTAGGAAGAGCAGTGAATTGAGCAGTGGCTCAATGATTCGAATGCAGTATTGCAGTCTTAACTCTGCCCACAGTCTGGAGTTTGATCCTGACCAGCTCAAGGTTGATTTAGCCTTCCTTCCTTCTGAAAACCCAGATTGTTGGGGGCAATATGCTGACATCGTAATCCACCCAGAGGATGGAACTGTGGAGTGATATATAAGTATCAAGATATATAAAGAACTGTGGAGTGATATATAAGTCTTAAGTGCTATTGTTTGTACTATTTGGATGTTCCTCAGAGCATCCCTATTACTTGCTTTAGGATGAAAATGGAGGTATCTTCAATCTTTGTTACTTTGAACTGCTAACTACTACAAGAAATGAGAAAATTCTCCAGCATCTCAGGCTTCCAAATTTTTTGAGGGAGTTGCTTTATGGAGATCCTACTATGAAACAGTCTTTAATTTTTCCCCATATGTTACCACACTTATAAGATTCCTCAGTTTTGGCTTTTCCCCACTTTTCCACATTTTTGATTTAGAATAACTACATTTAAACCATATAAGTAACAAATCCAGCTGAGTGTCTATGGACATTCTCCGTCATCCAGGTGTCCCAAAGATGCTTTTTTCCAAAAGGCAACTGGACTTTTTTGGTTTCTTTTTTTTTTCTTTGAAAATGTTTCGCTTCTCATCCAAGAACTGAAGAAGCTTTTTGGATGAGAAATGAAACTATTTCAAAGGGGAAAAAACAAAACAAGATCCAGCTGCCTTTTGGAAAAAAAGCACTTTTGGGAAATCCAGCTGAGCTTCTTTATGACTATGAACCAAAACAATGAAAATACACATTTCAGTTCAGTATGGACCACCCAAAGCCAATGGTTTGGTATGTTTATAGTGATATTGCTCTTAGGTGTAAAGGCATGCATTTTGATTTTTAATTTTTAAATATGTCACTGATATATTACTATTTTGAAAGTATAAGTTGTGTATTTGATTGCATTCTTTGACTTTTGTATATCATACAGTCTTCATAAATATCTATGGAGACCTTTTGGCCAAGAACTGGTATAGAAATAAATTATATCACCCTATAAAGAGGCATACATCTAAGAGAAAGACATAATTGGACCAAAGGGATCTAACTTGGTTGTATGTGAACAAAGTATTCCTGTTTGAAGCAAAAGCCAGCTGAGTTGATTGGCTTATTCCAAGTGATGACATATGGCCTCTTTTGCCATTGCTCTCCAGAAGAGAGCAGTTTTTCAATTTAAAAAAGTCATTTAATGCATGCATGCTGGGCTTTTTTTTTTTTTTTTTTTTTTAAGAAAGCAGCTTATTTGAAGCATATACAAAACAAAACAAAAGCTAAATTAGTGTTTGATTCATTGCATGTCTGGCATTCTAAACAAGGATCCCAGCTTCGAAAATTAGGCATAATAAATCTTGTTCTCTTGTGCATCTGCACAGACCATAAGAATGTGTGCTATGCTTGTAGAATTGCTTTTAACATCTTTCAAATGTTCATTATTTCAATTTTAACAATAACTGAGATAGGGTTTGGTCTGTATTGAGAACACAGGCTGTGAGACATTCGCTTGATGAAGCTTGTAAAGGAGGAATGAAGTATCAGAAAATGTGTGAAGTTCTAGGGAATATACTTTTTATTTAAAAAAGGTCTTAGACAAGGAATGGAAGTTTGCAGTAAATGTTTCACTTGACACCTCTGTACAAGCAGCTTCAAGTATTGTGTGGTCAAGTGTACGTACAATCTGCAAATAAATCAGTTTTCTTTCATCCTTGGAGACTTCTGTTTATTTGTATGTTTTATTTAAGGGCATTTCAGATGATGATGATGATATAAGGATCATTTCATATGTTGATATTTCATATGATGATAATATGGGAGTGCTTTCATTCTTAACATCTTAAGTGCTGAGTATATAGGAGCCATGGTGGCGCAGTGGTTATAATGCAGTATTGCAGGCAAACTGTGCTCACAGCCAGAAGTTTGATCTTGACCAGCTCAGGGTTGATTTAGCCTTACATCTTTCTGAGGTCTGTAAAATGAGGACCCAGATTGTTGGGGGGCAATATGCTGGCATTGTAAACCACTTAAAAAGGTAAAGGTAAAGGTTCCCCTCGCACATATGTGCTAGTCATTCCCGACTCTAGGGGGCGGTGCTCATTCCGTTTCAAAGCCAAAGAGCCAGCGCTGTCCGAAGATGTCTCCTTGGTCATGTGGCCGGCATGGCGCACGGAACGCTGTTACCTTCCCACCAAAGGTGGTCCCTATTTTTCTACTTGCATTTTTACATGCTTTCGAACTGCTAGGTTGGCAGAAGCTGGGACAAGTAACTAGGGATTCGAACCACCGAACTGCCGACCTTTCTGATTGACAAGCTCAGCGTCTTACCCACTGAGCCACCGCTTAGAGAGTGCTATAAAGCACTATGAAGTGGCATGTAAGTCTTAAGTGCTATTTCTATTGCTATAAAGAACAGCATCTGAGTCAGGGATCCCCAACTCCCGGTTTGTGGACCGGCACCAGGCCTCAGCATGCCAGAAACTAGGCCGCACAGACAAGTGAAGCCCCATCTGTGGGATGCAGGCAGCAAGCGAAACCACACCCGCTCTGGTCCACGGAAAAATCCACGGCACCGGTCCACGGTGCCCAAAAGGTTGGGGGCCTCTGATCTAAGTGACTTGCTGCAACAAGCATAGAAGAGAGAAAAGCAAGCAAAACAGTCAGAGTTAGATGATCTGGCGGATTGACTATTGATGAGACACTTTAGGAGAGCAGACCCCTCAACAGTTTCAGGCATGCCAGTGGGGAGGGACTTAATTATATGATCCTCTCTTCACACAACTGAATAGCTCCCCCCCCCCCAATTTCATGCCCTCTGGAATTCCTAGCCAGGATAGCCACAGAAAAGCTTTGGATCCAGTTATGGCACATCACTATTTGTTAGCCACAAATGCCACAGTCCAGTCTGCTTCTATTTATTGATCGGAGTTAGGCAACCTTACCTTATTGCTGTTTGAACATGTTCTCAGCAATTTGGTACATTTCCTCCTCCTTTATGTTGTGATGTGAATGGTGTAATTATGTCACAAGCATCTGGGAACTATGTGGTAGGTATTTCCCAGATAATTAAAAGGCCATTTAGCCAAGTATTCAGATAGTGTTGAGATTGACTGGGAAGTTAAGTATACTTGTGTTGGCTTTCAGAATCTTCTTGAAAGCTGAGATTATAGCAGTTGATTGGACTTGAAGGCCTTGCATTTAATAGCCTGTGGCTGTAATAGTATGTATTTAGTTTATTAATATGTTCTGTTTGGAGGGATCTTTGTCTATGAAGACAGTACTCATGTAGTGGATTTTGGAGATATAATATAGAAGTCCAAGAAAGAAAAAATAAGTCCTGCTAAACTGGGAGACTTGGAAGTCAGTAGTAAAAGCAAGGCTTATTCAAAGGAGGATACAGCAGTGTTTTCTTAGTATTGGCTCCAGCAGACCTCACATAAATAGGACTTAAAGCTTGCCCTTTGCCTGACAAGTGTATATTTTTTGCTGTTTTGGGAAGTTTGTCACACATGGATAATCTTGTCCAAGGAGTAAGACGACTTGCTGGCCATTTAAGAACTTGGTTTGATACTGTTATATTTTCTTACTTGCCACGGGACTTTAAAGCAAATACGTGAAGATCCCTTTGAAGTGAAGACAGACAGATATTCACAATACAGTAGAAGTGAATTCAATATACTTTAGGCACTGCAAATTTGAATACAGTAAAACTCATGCAAGGGATTAGGGCCAAGGGTCTTCAAACTTGGCAAGTTTAAGACTTGTGGACTTCAACTCCCAGAATTCCTGAGCTAACATGACTGGAGGAGGAATTATGGGCGTTGAAGTCCACAAGTCTTAAAGCTGTCAAATTTGAAGACCCCTGGATTAGGCTATGTACTTTGCCATCCTGCTATAGTCCTTTTCTTCTTTTGATCTAAGACAGGAAGATATGCTATGTATCTTGATTTGTATTCCCTTAAACATGAATAGAAAACCTACATATGACCAGGAGCTTTGTCTTTTCTAATCTAATAAATAATAGTACTTGCATTCAAGTAAAAGTTGATAAAAGTGCCCTGGCATCATTCCTATTTAGGATGTAGGCTCAATTTCAGATTTTGAAGGTGGCACGAGAATTTTATAGGTAGGGCTATCAAGCACATCCTTGTTTTTTTAAATGCATGTTCATGGGCAGCATGTTGCTTTTAGTTCAGTTCACCAAAAAACAAAACAGAACTTCTGAATGATTGCATACCAGTATCCAGTTCATTTTTGGTACACTTCAGAATCTTAGGGTTGACCATTTATATCAAATTAGGTCATACTTACTTAATCTAGGGTTGGCAATCTTGATCTCCATTGTTCCTTTAGTAGACCTTAAATACCCCATGATTGGTCTGCTTAAATTCAGCTGTAAATTCTAAACAGCTTGGAACCTCTACCCTAACTTATCTTATCTTAGCAATAGCATTTAGACTTACATACCACTTCACAGTCCTCTCTAAGCAGTTTAGAGAGTCATCATATTGCCTCCAACAAGGATGGAAGGCTGAGTCAACCTTGAGCCTGGTGATATTTGAACTGCTGGCAGCTGACAGTCAGCAGAAGTGGCCTGCAGTACTGCATTCTAACCACTGCGCCACCATGGCTCTTACCTTGAAACCTCTGTGGAAATAGCAGTATAAGTCCTTGGGGAGTCAAATTATTCAACGTATCTACCCTTACAAAGGCAACCTGGCAGCTTTTCAGAGCATGTGATAGTAATTAAAGGTGGGAGAAAAGTGGTCCTATTGGTACCATCTTCATCTGTAAGACACTTCCCTCTTCCAAAAATGAATGAAAAAAAGAAGGATGGTCTTTCTGAAGAGTCATTGGACATCTTTTAAGCATGATGCAGCCCCTAATAATTCAAAGATTGCTGACCTCAGTTTCAGCCCCATGTTGTTTGAGAATGTATAATCCTGAAATGTCAGAGAATAGACCTGGGCTTTTGATCTGGGGAGTGGGTGGGGAAAGTGACACACAACTTTTCATTTCCTCTGGAAGAAGGAATAACACTTACATACTTTGGAGAAATGTCCATATTCTGTATGAACTCTCCTTAATTGTCTTTTGTGGAATCCGGAATTGTTATGGATTCTTGGACAATAGAAAGGAAAGACCAGTTTGGAGAGATCATTATTGGTCCCACTTTGTCTCCTCTTTGTGCTAGGGGAACACCAGACAGATGGACACATACATTACAATCATTAGTAGCAATTAACCATGAAAGCCAGACATATCAAGGGCAACCTTGCTGTAGGCACTGCCTCCTTCAAATGCCCCTTTGGCTGATATTCAAGACTTTTTGACCTCAGCATTCTAGACGTGAACTCATTGTTGGGAAATCATGAAATCACTGCATTGCTCAAGAAGACACATTACTGAAGATGTTTCAAAAGCCATATTTTTTTTGAAGCCCTATCTTGGTACAACTCTTAAAATATATAGTGTTGGGTACCCTGAGAAGTAGGAAATTTCCCGGAGAAATTCTAAAAGAGAATATGTAATCATCTAATGGCTATTAGGATGAAGAGTAGTGATAATATAATGTTAATTTCGGGACTGTGACTGGAATGCCTCAAGAGTTGAATGTCAAAATAAATCAGTAAAGAAATAACTAAATAAATGAAGAATTTTCATACATAGAAGAGAGCCAAATTGGAAAATATGGATAATCTGATAAAATATTAGCACTAACCAATATTAATTTTGTTGGAAAATCCAGAATGGCATAGAAAACAAGTGTTGGACTGATTATTTCACTTCCTGGTTGATTAATCTTCAGAAGCCACAGGTGGGCTGCTTAAAGACTGAGCCTATAGAACAATCTATAGAACTTGTCGACTCCTGCTTGAGTTAATATCTTGGTGACTTTCTTAATTAAAAATCTGTTTTAAAAAGTATAATTGTAAGAAATGCAGATAAATCAGTAACACAAGAATTTACATAAAGACTCCATAGTAAATAGGTAGCATAGATGCATTATTTTTGAATAAGAATGATTGAAATGAAGAATGACTGAAATGTATGAACACAAAGTGGCATGGCAATTGAATCTAAATTACTTTACGTGCTCCATAGAAGCCAGGCTTTTCCTGAATACTGCATTGTACAATCAATATACATGCACAACAAGTCATAGAAGGGCTCTTCCATCCAGCTGTGTTACTTTGTGCATTCCTCTCGTTTTTTTGAGTCATCAGAAAAATGTGTTGGCATAATTTGTGGTATTCTGATGGCTGAATTCTAATTTGCCTTAGTAATAAGATTTGTGAGTTGCCCTTTTCTTAATTCAAGCATAGGAATTTCTTTGGCTTTGCTAGCTAGTTGGTCTTCTGGAAAACTGGTAGACCTGTATGCAGAAGAGTCCAGCTGACAAGCCAGTGAGGTAGATGATGACTGCAGAGTGATGCCAGACAGAGATATATGATGCATTGAGAATGTTCCCTCCTGTTTCATTCTGGTTGTCTTCCACTTCACTATCTTGTTATTTGGACTGTCTTTGGATAGAGGTTTACTAATCTTTTACTAAAGGTTTTAGGAAAGGGATTCTGATATAACTCCTGTTAATTTCAGGCCGTTTCCAAATATTCAAGCTGGATGGCAACGCTGATAGCAAATGTTTGCAATCAGTTGCACCTGGATATACGCCATGGTGTGCACCATGGGAGTCAAACTTGATTGCGTCACGTGATGTATCGTGACCTATTGCAATGTTTTTTGCCTTTGCGGAGCCTGGGTGGGCGTGGCCTACGCATGACGCATCCGGCCCATGGGCTGCCAGTTTGATAGGCCTGGCGTGTACAAGAAGAGGCAGAATGACACTAGTTCCTCCTCCAAAAGTTAAAACAAAAGAAAGCATGAAGATTAAAAACCCCTTGTTAGGAGAAATAACAGTAAATCTTTAATCCACTTAGATGAGACAGAACCTGCACTCTTTTTTAGTTTAAATTAACCAACACCTTTTTTAAAAAGAGCTCACAGGTTTATTAGTTTTTTTAAAAGAATATTAAATGAATCTCTTGTTTCTCCAGAAGACCAGCTGTATCAATGTTTATAAGGAACCCATGTAATGCCTGAAGAATGCATGAGCAAAGTGTAGGTCAGGCATTATAGGAACACACATCTCTGCAGAAACCAGGTGTCTTGTTTCTCCTCTAGCCCAAGCCAAATGGCCATGCTGGGCAGTGACCAGCAACCAGAGGGGAGAGGGCATGGCAGCAGGAACCTCAACAATTCATACAACTTGGCAGGCATATTCTCTAAAAACAGTAAGATATTTTTGTGTTGCAATTAGCAGGACTTTAAGATGAACCTGAAGAGGTTTTACAGTAGCTTGGAGTTTCTTGTAGAACCTTTCTGGTTGTGAATTAATGCAAAAGAGGAATGGATATATAATACTACCAGTCAAGGAGTTAAGTTTGCTGAAAAGCTGCAGTATTAATTTTCTTCTATATCTCTAACTGATACTATTACTACTTCTCTTCCTTTTTAGAGCTTCTGGCAAACTGTTCAAGTATGGGCTGCCAACACCATTGTGTCCCAACTCTGAGTGGACCAGCATGCTATTGTAACAGTTCCTCCCAGGTAGCTGAAGATGGGAAAAGTTGCAAAGGTAGGTGAAAAATGAGCAAATAGGCTACATTTACTGGGTTTCCTTAAACTTCATTCATAAACTCTCCCTCCTTCTTTCATGGGTAAGAACAATGATAAATTAGGTGTTGCAATTTCTAAGATACTTATTCAGAGATTTTTTTCCTCCTATCACAACCCATCTTGACAAATGTGAGATGCAATTGATTTCTGTGGAAGAAATAGTGAACTGAAGATGTTCCACAAAAAGCAGAGCCGATGACTGTGGCAGAAGGAAGAGCCAGCAAGTACACTGCCTCTTCAGTAATTCCTCTCTGGATAAAGAGAGAACTTCAGATTGCCCACAAGTGCTCCATACAATTACTTCTTGAGAGGAGATTGTGAAATACCAGTCTCCATTGGGTTTAGAGCCCTCAAAACCATAGTTGACATGGTTTGAAAAGGCATTGGGTTCACATACTTCCTTTTCTAATCACTTTGGGTAATTGCTTGTTAACTGCTTTTCAGCTGTTAGGAATATTTGGGTTGACAGGTTTTACAGCACTAGGTGAATTTCCTTCAATTCTTAGCAAAATAAACTACATTTAAAGTCTTAATTTTTTTTAAATAAATAGCAAAAGGGTGATCAAAATTTTGATTTTAGAAAGTTATAAACGTACTAAGAGAACAGATAATTTTGAAATAAAATTTTGTAATTATAAATAATCATTTTCATGGGAAAATGTTTTTGTTTTGAATTTGTTAAAAAATGACATAATAAAATAAGACTTTAAAAATAGACATTAGAGAGAACTAGGAGGAATTAAAGATTACAGTTAAAGGAGAAGATCACTCAAAGTCAACGTGCAAATACAGAATGAAACAAAATATTTTAATATTGGACACACGGAAGGATATTTGTGAATATTTATTTATTTATTATATAGGAGCCAAAAGTTCATTTTAAGAGTATCTACCTTTATAGACTATGTTTAAAAATGTTATGGAAGAAGAACAAGATTTATCTGACAAGAATAAAACTGATTTGAAAGTGGATTTAAAAATGACAAGATGCAAGAAAGAAAAGGACCTTTAAAGATGATAATGAGCACCTTGAATTGCACACAGAAGGGCATGGGGAACCAATGCACCTCACACAATAGAATGAATACAGCAAGAGCACTAGCAGTTAGACTTATATTCTGCTTCGTAGTGCTTTACCTGTAATCTCTGAGTGGATTACAGTGTCAGCATATTGTCCCCATTTTCCCTGTCTTCATTTTACCTATCTTAGAAGGATGGAACACTGAGTCAACCTTCAGCCGGTCAGGATCGAGCTCCTGGCTATGGGCACTGTCAATCTGCAATACTGCATTCTAACGATTGTCCCACCATGGCTCCTATTATACCGAGCTATAACATGGGGGAATGTATGAACACCCAATATAATCCACGCCACTGCATTCTGGACTAGTTGTAACTTTCAAGGGGTCTTCAAAGGCAGCCCATGTAAAGGGTATTGCAGTAATCCAACTAGGAGGTGACCAAGGCATGAATAACCATGAGCAAGGCCTCCCCAATCCAAGAAAGGTCACAGTTGGCACACAAGGCAAATCTGTGCAAAGCTGCCCCCCCGTCCCCCCCGCCACAGCTGCCACGAAACTTTGAGTCCAGGGGAACCTCAAATTGCATACCAGCTCAGCCAGGGGAGTGCAACCCCATATATAGTCAAGGATGACAAGTGGCTGTTGCTGTAAGCCCAGGGTTGTCAAACTGGTGGCCCTTGGGCCGGATGCATCATGTGCAGGCCAACCTACCCCAGCTCCATGAAGGGGAAAAAGTCGCAAAATGTCACGTGATGGCAACGTGACGCGGCGAGTTTGACACCTCTGCTGTAGGAGATTTGGAGCAAAGTGTGTGTGCCATCTTGATATTCTGCAGGAAAGGTTGCCTATAAATCTAACAGGCAAAGCCTACTACTACTATTATTCAGCATTTTTACTTTGAATTTCTCTTCCTCTGGGAACTTTTGTTGGTTGGTTTTTTATGGGTTTTTTTTAAATTCTTTGTATAAGATGCTTTGGATTGAATGGTGTTTAAATTGTAATAAATACAGTAACTAAAATAAGTATTTCTCCCCTGACTTTCTTTAATTGTCCTTTTTTTGCCTCATTCCAACAGATTTTGATGAGTGTTCTATTTACGGTACCTGTAGCCAAACCTGCACTAACCATGATGGCTCCTACACGTGCAGTTGCGTTGAGGGATACCTGCTCCAGCCTGATCACAAATCTTGCAAAGCCAAGAATGGTACATTATTTCTTTTTATTCCTGGTGGAATATCTTGTGGGCCATGGCTGCCACTTTATTTTTTTAAGTGCCAAAGCTCCATTTGATAGCTCAGTTTCTCACAAATATACGTACAGTATGTCTGGTGAAAACACAGCTATTTGTTTTAAATTGGTTTCTGTAGCAAAAATTTACAATTTTTTTATTTTTTCAGAAACTTTTGAAGATGTTAATAACATGAAATGCTCTGTACTCCTAAAATCTTGAATTTTACTCCCTTGAATAAACTTGGCTTGCTGTTTTTATAAGAAGCACAAGTACCCGATTTGTGCTTCTTTTGCATTCTTTTGTGCATTCTTTTTCATTTGTGATAGGAAGCATGTCACCGTGAGAATCTGCTCCTGTAACAGCAGATTTTTTTCCCTTATCTCCCTTGCTTAAAAGTCTCTGCATCGATTTTGTTGGTCTTCTTAATATTACTGAAAGAACTCATCCTGTATACACATTGCTGGTCTTTGTTACTTTGAGGTTTCCTTTGCAAGCACGTTTGGGAAGTTTTTTAGCCTCTGTATCTCTTTGAAGAAAGATATGACCTTCCCTTTGACCATCCTTCTCTATTGGATGTTCTTTTCTTCTCAGAACCAGTAGACCGACCACCCATCCTACTCATTGCCAATTCTCAGAACATCATGGCTACCTACCTGAATGGTGTGCCTGTCCCTAACATCACCCCAACTAGCACCAAACAAACTACTGCCATGGATTTCAACTACATAGAAGACACAGTCTGCTGGATCCATGTTGGTGACAGTTCCCCACAGACAGTTCTCAAATGTGCCAAAATCCCCAACCTCAAAGGGTTTGTTGAGGAATGGACTATCAACATCTCTCTCAACTTGCATCGTAAGTAGCTCTTTATTCTATTTCAATACCGCCAAATAGAATTACAGTTTGTTCTTATTGAGAGATATATTTGATGCTTAAGCTACAAAGGGACGGTTGGCTTTAAAGAAAGAGGTTATATGTTTGATTTTTTTTTTTAATTCTAGTTTTGTGTGTGTGTAATAGTTGTTGGTTTATGCCAGTTGTTGTAGATTTTCTGATTCTAGGATTTGGCTGTGGAAGAAAAATATTTTGGATATAGTAACCCCACAGCGTCCTTTTACCTGCTCCTGATCTTCCTACAGAAATCCTTCTTCTCACTTTTCCTATTGCTGGACAGATCTGGAGAAGGATCTCTTAGCAAATTCACTCTCCATCTGGGGATAGGGAGCACCACAGAATCCTATGGCTCCTGTACCATCTGACAAATAACCATTGGATTGTATCTCCCTGGTTGACAAAACTTTTGATGTTTATTTTATCACAAACTGAAATAAGTCAGAGAAGCAAAAGAGGAAGCAGTTGGGAAATATCTGTTCATAGACCTCAAGTTATTAGCATATTTATGTTTTATAATGAAGAAATCTCCCCTGAAAAGATTGGAAAAATCAACAGGGGATGAATATTCTTAATCATAAAGAATTCTTACTCTTTCTATCGTATCAAAATGTGCTGGCCTTTATTTTTAATCTAAAACTCGTGCCTGATTAAATATTGCAGTGCAGTATTTAGGCTGAGATAAAGAGAATCTAAGTGGAGAACCAAGGAAATAACTGTAGCAGAGTGGACACTCCATAATTTTTAATCTAGGGGCTGGGATTAGGAAATTGTAGATCTCCACAGATCTACCTTGGTGAAAATAACTACCGGTTCAGCTTCTCAATCATGCCTGAGTAAATTTACTTGTGCTTCCAGTCTCATTCGCTGAGTAAAGTACATAATATGGTCTTGGATATAAAAGGACACATTTTTAGATTATTATTTTGTTAAAAGATCATTCAGTGGTCCAGTATAAAAAAAAGCTGACCAAAAAAAAATTAACAAGTGGTCCCCAACCTTTCTGGCTTGGTGGACCAGTGGAGGTTGTGTTGGCATGGGGCGGGGGGGAAGAGGGGATGGTTTCACCTGTGCGCGGTTTTCACAAATGCAGCTTTGTGCTCATGCAAAGTAGACCAGGCCTGCTTCCAAATGGGCTGTGGCTTGGTACTGGGGAACAGATCAGGGGTTGAGTACCCCTGTCCTATACTATATCTCCAGGGATTGAATTGGGAGTCTTTGGATTCTTCATTTTATTCATTTTTTAACTTAGTTGTATTTATTTTTAGTCATTGGTAGTATTTCTTCTTGAAAAGGACAGATTTGAGGGTCCCTGAATCTGAAGCAACAAGGCCGCCATATCCTCTTTGACAATTCTGACACGTGTAGACCATAAGTGGATACCAAACTGTGGACTGGTGTATACATACTCTGAATGTGGTATGTTTACTTGCTAAGACTGTAATGCCCTGCAGTTTAAATCCATTTAAAAATGGGTAAAAAAAAATAAAACTGCTGAGCTACCGCTGATGCCTGAAATTTCTTTTGGGCAGTTATTGCATTGGGAAGGGAAATTTTTGGGTCAAGACAACTTTCTTACACCACATCTAGAAAAACTCTCAGCATCCTATAATTTATCATAAAAAAAGTATTGTTGGATAGAAAAAGAAGCAAGAGGCAGAAGATTAAAACAGGGTTTTAAAGGAATAGATAGAAGCCGAATTCAGTGTCTTGGTTTGTAAATGGAGTTTGACGTGTGATATACTGTGGCTTCTTTTGACAATGCATCTTTTTTGTCTGAAGTTCTCAAATACGTGAGGTTTGGAAGACATTTGGACAGAAGTGAGTTCATACGTCCCAGGTGAAAAAGAAGCCAAGTTAGATTTTTGTTTTTTTCATGAACCAAGATCTTGATAGATTGATTCCTCCTTGGGTAGAGACCCTCTCTGATCTATATTTAAAGTGCAATTGCTTTATTGTCACATTGTGCTAGGAAGTCAGTGGCCTAGAAGAATTGATGGTAAAGTTATTTCTCCTAAATCCATCCACAGAAAAAGTCAAAGATATACCTGCAAAACTGTATACCTATTCTAATGTTGTGATGTATTAGTATCCCATGCCACATCTGGCATCTAATCCACCAATGTTCTAGGTGTATTCCATACAAGAAAACTTATCACACTTAGATTAAACTGATTTATCTTGCCCTCCTCTTAATAGTAGAATAGTTTAGGAATGTGGCCAAATTTCAGAAAAATTTGGAAAACTCTGCCTAAATTGTTGGTCAGTCATTTTCTGGGAAATCTATGGCAAAGCTAAGACCTTAATTTTCTGAATTATTCTTCATATACATGATTTTAAAATAGAAGATATGTACTTTTTCATTGGTGTGTTGCAATACTCTTCCTCTAGTGACATTCCCACCCCTTTCTGTTTAGCCAACCCCACCCGCCCAGGAAATTGTGTAATTTCGGAGACATCCCTTATTAATGTTCGGGTTGCTCAAGTGACATCCATGTATAGTTTTTGCTTATTACTTAGTTCAGTGCTGAATAAACTTTGGCAAAGTAGACTCTCTTTCTCAACTTGGAAGTATTGAAAAATAAAAGTTCAAGCAATTTGGAAATCAGGCTGATTCATATACAATAAAACATGCAGATTGTGGTTGTGTCTTCTGCACTCTGATGCTATAAGGAAATATTGCTAATTATTTGTGGCTTGGTCTTTTTCATAGCAGGCAGGCAAGGAAGGAGCCTTAACAAAAGAGGAATCTCTGCTATTGCTAATAGCTGTGTCTTAAGTAGACCAGGCATTGAATTCTGTGTGTGCTGCTCTCTTCACCCTCTTTCATTCGCTTCTGTAGCTTAGCTTTGTGGGGATAGAAACTGAAGGCCATGTGGATTTCTTTCAGTAGGTTATATTTCTCCCACTCACTCAATTTCTGTGGTGGCTTTCTGTCAGATGAGAGACCACCTGGGAATCTGTTCTTGAAAATGGGATAGATCTTGGGTCCAGCCCAGCAAGATTCATGTTTTAGTGCCTGTGGAGTTTCTGCAGAAATTTGTCAGTATGCTTGTATTCTAAGAACTCGGTATTGATTTACCATATGTTAACACAATTTGCCCTTTCCTAGTTCCTGCTTTGAAAAATCTCCTTGGATTTGTTTCTTCAAATGAAACAGACATGGCAGTTTAAAGTTACCAAACTATTACATTGGGCTGTGAATATGCCCCTTGGTTCTTTAGATACAGTATTGTACCATTTTAAGAATTGGTAGCAAGTTTTCAAGTTTATTTTTCAACTTTAGAAGAAACAGGAATAAGACAGAAATATACCCATCTCTCCCTCCAACAGCTGTCTCTTCATTCTTCTGCCAAGCAAAAATAATCTGGATCCTTTAAATCTGAAAGAAGAGATGGAAATGGCATACTTCTAGCTCCTTAACTGGTTAGTCACAAAATATTGAAAAAGGTCATTGAATGGTAATAATAAGTTGTAGATGACCAGGATAAATACAGATATATCCTTGAGGCAATTAACATTTGTCCTGTGTGTGGTATCAACAGGATATCGGCTGTGCTGATCTGTTGCCTAGCATCTTGAGATATTGAAAGGGTAGGCTGAGTGTTTAAGAGAACAGCTACAAGCATGCTTCCTAATTGAGAAATTACTATTTATTTTCTTATTTATTTGGAATAGCCATATCCCCCTAGCTGCTAACTGATGTTAAAGTGGAACAGAGCATTTGGGTGAGGAAAACATGTACGGGTCTTCCCAAAATTTCATCTGTTTCTACACTCTGTTCCTGAACTGATATGTCATAGCAGAACCTAAGCAGAAAGGCTGCAATAGCATTAGATGTCACTCTTTGCAATTCATTTGTGACATTGTAATATGAAATGCATTTGAAAGAACATGTAAATGCTAAGTTTTTTTTTTTGTGTTTTAAAGAATAATATATGATGTTCCATGATTATCTTTACTTGAGTGATGTCGAGCTGCATCTTCACAATCTTTATTCCTTCAAGTAACAGTTCAAATGTTCCTTTGTTCTTGAGAAAAAGACAAAGACAAAACAGCAGCATCTGGATGAGAGGGAGAATATTATGCAATAAAATGGGCAGGCAATAAAGAGAGAGAAAGAAATACAGATTGTTTTTTATACTATCTGATTGCTTTTTGATTCATGTTTGGAAGCTGTTTTAAAATGTCCCAAGAATTGGTGTTTCAGTTAGCTATTGTAGTAAGTAAAGAACACTAGTGATAGAGAGAATGATGTGGGGTAGCTGAGGCCTTGATCAAAAGCCATCAAGTCATCATGTGTCATCATTTTGTTGTAGAATCTGTCTTACTTTTTGTTACAGTATTTCACTTGAGCGGGTCATATTCCATCTATGTCAAAAGCGTCCAACCTTGGCAATTTTAAGATTTGTGGATTTCAACTCCCAGAATTCTAAAGTGATAAAAGCAGCATTGCTGCCACTTAAATATCAGAGAAAAGTGTCACAGCCAGAAAACAAAGTAAGAAATTGAAACGATGTTTTTATCTAGAGTATATGTTGAATCTTCCTTTTGAGAAAATTCTGTAATACAGAGTTTTGAGAAATAGGTTCAAAAAAAATAGCTTTTAGTAGGTTGCAGATACATCACTATGCTTTGGAAAGCTGTGAGGATTCTTCAAGTCTTGGCAAATCAAACATCCTCTATGAGTGAACATGTCTGCCTTTGCTCTGTGAAGCCTGTAGGAATAAAAATGTCAGTGAGCCCAGGTATTTCTGTAGCAATCACAATGGTCTAAGCCAATGATGGCGAACCTTTCCGGCACCGAGTGCCCAAAATGCATATGTGCATGCCAGAGCACCGGAAACCTGAAGATCAGCTGACCGGTGTGAGCGTGCCTGTTTTTTGGCTGTTTTCAGGCTGGTTTTTGGCTGTTTTTTTGGCCATATTTTGGCCGTTTTTGGGCCTGTTTTTTTGGCCATTTTCCAGTGCTCTGGCACCCACAAAGACCAGCCAGCGCATCATAAACCAGAAGAGCAGCTGGCGATGGCACGCGTGCCCACAGAGAGGGCTCAGTGTGCCACCTGTGGCACGTGTGCCATAGGTTAGCCATCACGGGTCTAAGCGCTTCGACATTAAACTCTACAATGTGAGAATTATTTGCTTTCTTGTTTCAAGACTAGCCAGTTTCTTCTGAGATAATGAGTGGGCTGATTTGTGACAGCACCGATATGTATCCCTCTTATATGACTAGTCAAAGCTAGTAGCTAGCTAGTAGTTGCTCCCACAGTTAACCCTGCCATACAACAAGTTTGCACCGTCAGTGCATTGCATATTTTTCAAATTTTAGCTCTTTTATTAAAAGAAATTGCCCTGTGCAGGACCAAAGTGATTTTTTTGCTTTGGTTCTTGTCTCATCCTTTTTTATTAGTATGCGTGTTACGATAGGTGTATCTATAGGCCTTAGCTAAATGAAACCCCTAAACTATCC
>JANHJO010006790.1:25428-37481 GCA_032468235.1 Pseudoxyrhopus heterurus | reverse complement strand
AGGGAATAGACATTTTATGGAAAAAGATGCTATAGACTTTAAGACTTGTGGACTTCAACTTCCAGAATTCTCCAGCCAACATGAGGAACTCTGGAAATTGAAGTCCACAAATCTTAAAGTTGCCAAGCTTGGAGACCCCTGATATAAACAATATTGAGTTAAAATGGACCTATTAAGGTATAAGTAAGTTCATGTGCTTCTGTAGACTATTCATTATTGTGATAATCTCCATACATATTAGTGTACAATTTTAAACACTTCCCAGCTACATGGCTACTCTGGCTGGGGATGATGACATATGTAGTCTAGACTCTAGAATACCTGGAAGATACCAGATTGGAAAAGGGTATTTCTGTAACATTATAATTCATAAATCTACAGTTTAAATAATCTTGGATTGTTGAGTTTTTCTTCAAATAGGCTTCAGAGGGTCGCTAAGACAGCTTCAATATTATATGTTGAAACTCAGCTTTTTTTGGGGGGGGGGGGAAGCATGCATGGTTTCTGCTTTGCTGACTAAGTGAATGTGCCTGTACTTGCAGAAGTAGTAAAAAATTATTATTTACAAATTAGTCATCCTTGAGGGATTTGTTAAATACTTCAAGAACAAAACCTAATTTATATACATTTTTGAAGACTTCAAGGAGTTGACTCAGTACGTTAAGTACTAATAGCCTGCTGCATTTTTTTTAAAGCTATTTTACCCTGGGAATTAGATCATGTATTTTATTTTATCTTAATTTTATCTTTTGATATTGTCATAAAACAATTAATAAATTACTACATCGCTTATTTTCCCAAATTGTCAAGTAATAAAGATCACATCATGCTTCAATTTAATACATTGGGCTTAGAAAATATTGTAATTTTCTTTTCCTTTCTTGAGACATGAACCCTAAAATATCTGCCAGTTGTTGGTAAAATGCAAATTTTTCAAGGTCCTGAGTATAGGAACAAATTAACCCAGAACACTCTTGACAGTGCTTCAAATTAAGTAATTATTTTTCATTCCATTAAAGACTAATTGATGGGCCCTAGGTAGGAATGCATGTGATTGGATGGCTTTTTTGTTATTATTTCATGGGTAGCTTTTAAGTAGTTCTATGACTTCCAAAGCAGAGATTTTTAGATTTGTTCCACAACAAATCTAGACCATGGTTTGTAGCTATAGTCATGCTTTGAAAAAAAATTTCTTGATAATTATGTTAGTCAGTGATAGTTACTATATGCACCTGAATCAATGGCATTACTGGATGTGGGTTTAAATTTGGGAAGTAAATTGATTGCAATAGGAAGAAGGCAGGACTTGCCATGAAAAGAGCCGTTTAGTTGGCTGATGACAAAAATAGGAATCCACACTGAGTGAAGCCCAGTGAGTCTATAAAATATTTTTTAAAAGAGTATCAGCAGTTGCAAATTATCAGATGAGAGAGAAATGTACAAATGTTCCATCAAAGTTAAAATTTAAGTTAAAGGTTAAGAGGGAAAAAAAACTGTGATAAAGTTTACATTTAGAAATAGCAAAGGGAGGAATCTGTTGATCTGTGCAGCCTTGTTATTCTGGAGAAATGTGTGATGTGGTTTTTCCATGTGTCAGAGCTGTAATACTTTTGAATAAAAGCCAGCCAGGGTTGCCCTGTTACAAATATCTTTATGTTGGAAAATTACCATGTCAAAGGGAAAGCCCATTCTTGGAACACGTGAGATATTCAGCAAACTTGGCTGCATTTTGCTAAAGGGCTTGGTTGGTTTGTGACTTGGGGGTTCTATGTGAACACAGCCATTGTGTTTTCATTAACCATTAGTTACGGTTATATATGATAGATGTTTGCAACAGTGGAGTTATTTGTTTAAAAATAATGTAGATAAAGGTGCTCTGCCCAGTCGCAAGTGGATTTCAAATAATTCTGTAGGATATGAGAAATCCAGTGCATTAAACATATAAAACTAAATTACAGCAACCCCCCTGATCTAATACAAGGATAGGCAATTGAGAAACCGGGACTGTTACGAAAGGTCACTGCCCCACTCCCTGCTGCTGCCCCCCCAAACACCCCACCCCCGCTTTTGCAGGCCGGACAGGGACAGTCTGTGAACTGAATGTGGCCTGCAGGTTGTAAAATGCCCAGGTGTAATCTAATACATCGATGAGAAAAGTTATATCCATTAGAACACCATGGAGGTAATGTATTAAAATGTACTGTCTATTTCATGAATGGGAGCCAATCTGATGTAATGGTAAGGCACCAAGCTAGAAACCGGGAGACCATGAATTCTAGTCCTGCCTTAAGGACAAAGCCAGCTGGGTGACTTGGGCCGTTCCCTCTGCTTGAGCTCCAGGATGAAGGCAACCTTGGCAAACCATTTGTGAAAACCTTGTCAAGAAAAGTGCAGGGATTTTTCTAGTCAGTTGCCAGGAATCAAGATTGACTCGAAGGCAAAATTGTTATTTTTAATTTTTTTTAAAAAAAAATCATGAACGTTGTCCATTCTGATTCATCAAATGATGCAAATTGCCCATTGTTTGAAGCAAAGCCTGCATTCAGATTTTAATTTTAATAAATCCACTGAGGTTGCCGTTGAAGACCATCTAAAGACTACATTTGGTCCAAAATCCAGTAACGTGCGGACTTTGGGGTCCGCACGTTTTGTTATGGTCACATATCTCTATTTCTAAGTGCTGTTTTTCACGCATAAACCAAAGGACGGACCAGGTTAACTGTGGACCATCTGCCCCTGAGGGTATCTGTCTGTCTAACCCCTGTAATAAGGAGGTCATTCCACGGGTCTTTTCTTGAAACAAAGGCATCTTGTGGGATTCAGGAGGTGTTGCCTGGCCTTTGAAGTATCTCTGTGCCCCTTTCCCCAATTCCTTGTCCCTGCAGGCCCTTAGGAAGACAGTTAAGACCTGGCTCTTTGCTTGGATGCTTTGGGGGGAGATGAATAGAATTCCCATCTGGTGAAATGTAATGAATTTGAGACTCTGTCCCCCAGTTAAGGATTTCAGTTATTTTAACTGCGTTTGTTCTCTCCCCTCCCAGTATTTTAATTTACTGGGTATGGTATGCCTCCTGGAGTCATATTGTTTGAATGTTGCATAAATATTATAAAGAAACACGTAAATAAACCAAGGTAAGGGCAAATCTCCAACCACCCCAAACGTGTTATGTCAGATAGGACCAAATAACAGCTCCTATTTATTTATTGCCATTAAGAGCTTTGATACCACAATTTAATTTACATAAATGTACTTTGCTTAATGGAAACTGGTGTTAATTTCCCATAGTACCTGAATAATGAATAATAATATTTCTGGCAAATGTTTTAGGGTAAATCTCCTCGAAGCAATCGTTTAACTTCTGCTGCTTTTCAAATTGAATGTGAAGAGCTGCGTGTGATTATCAACAGCAGCACAAAGATGCGGGTGGGGGGGTGGGCAAGAGTGATGTCCACGGACTATCTGGGCTTAGAAACAACTTTGGAATACAGAGCAGAGGGAGAGGGGAAACGTGTGTGTGTAAATATAAGTATAGTAGAAAGAAAAAAGACAATTACAAGACAAATGGTATTTACAAGGCCTTCTCATGCATAAATAGGTGCACATACAGTATATGATTTTTTTTTACATAACAATTTCAATACAATATAATCAATGTAATTCATTGTAATTATGCGTGCATTGGCCAGGTGCATAAGCAACTTGTTCATGGGAAGTGAGTAACATTACTTCTTTGCATAATTTGGGCTAATTTATTTGGAATTTTTAAAAGTCCAATGGCTATTTATGCTCTTTTGTGTAGTACCGTTTTAGCACTCCTTGAATCAAATGAACCAAAGGTTTAAATAAAATTAGAGTTGTTGCTAGCTGCTTCCTCTTCCTTTTCCTCTTCCTCTTCTTCCTCCTCCTCCTCCTCCTCCCCCCCCCCTGTTCGAAATGTGCCTTATTCTGTGGGCCTTTGATGAGACAAGCAGATGATCCTGTGGTGCCCTTTCTTCTTTGGGGCCAAGGCTTGTGTGTCTTTTTTCAGAGAGTGGTAAGAATAAAACACCAGACAAGTTTCCAATCACTGTAGCATGTGGCAGATAGACAGTTGCCTATGCCAAACATAAAAAGGGTCATTCTCCAGAGGAAAAATCAACAAAAAAAAGGTGTTGTGAGGGCCAGGCAGGTGATTAGGGATGGGGGTCTGAGCACACCTGAGCCCAGACTCAAGGAAGCACGGTGCAGCCACTGCTGCTGTGGAGAGCTTGCAAAAGTGGGAGAGGCAAATACTCTGTTGATATTCTGTTATCTTTTCTATTATATATTCTTTTATTTGTGAAATACATTTGTGGCTTTCCTCCAGGAGCTCATGGGGGTATAACATAACATTCTCCCCCTGCAGGGACAATCCCTGGACTTTTAGGTTAACTGCTATGGCAACCTACTCAATTTTAGAAATGTTTTGCATCATATCTTTAACGGTCATGCATATAGGATGGACATGACATTGAGATTAAGGTTCAATTTTTCTCTTTCTACCCCCTCCTGCCCCCCCTCCCAGTTTTTCTTCATGCACATGCCTCTTCTCCATTGGTTGCAGATTGTTGAAGGCATAACCATTCATTTCTAATATGCTGTCTATTATGTATTGCTAGACAAGATATGCTTAGTTCAATACTTTAGAAAGCGGACTTTTTGAACAAGCCAGGTATAATAATTGATAATCCTTCTCTCATAATATTAGAGCCTATCATTGTCGAATAAAATGTAATAATAAAGCATTCTGGACAGACAAAAATTAGTATTATTTCTTTATAATGCAGGGGTCCCCAACCTTTTTGATTCTGTGGGGTTGCAGTAGCTGCAGCTTTGGCAGCTTTGGCGGCGGCAGAGAATGGTTTCACACGCAACCTAAATCCTGTGCATGCACAAATGAAATTTCACACGTTCGCCCACTGCTTTGGCAGCCTGTTTCCGAATGGGCCGCGGCCCAGTAGCAATTCTGCGGCCTGGGGGTTGGAGACTTCTGCTATATCGTATATTCATTTCTGGTCATCACCTGTGAGTGATATCCTCCAGTTTGAGTGCCTTTAAAATGGTAGTTAAATTCACAATGGATAATAGAGTTTGGCATGAAGGTGCTGCCTGGATCAGAATACATCCTGTAGTGACTTCTATTTCTATTACAAGATCTATTGCAGTATTTTATATGTAATATAAAATTATGATACATACAATTCAAATCACATTGTTCTTTACCACAACAGTGTATTGCATCTAGTTTTGTGAATTAAATTCTAACTGGCCTAATAATTTCAATTGACTAATACTTATGTAAATAAATTTCCAATGAATTACTTCCACAAAACAGTGAAACACAATGTAATTATATTAATAGCTTACTATAAGATAAGCAATAGCCTTTCCCCTAGAGCTTGGCATTAAATACCATTCTAGTCCCTTTCATATAATTCCTAATTGAAGTTGTAATTGAAGGGCTAAATAGAATCAATTCACCAAAGGTGAGATTTCAGTCTTAATGAGCAGAATGGACCCTGGCCCACAGATTGGGTTGTTGGAGGACATTAATCGATTACAACCACAATTGAGCCCCAAATTTATGTTGCTAAGTGAGGAAATTTAAAGTGAGTTTTGCTCCATTTTACGACTTTCCTTGACACATTTGTTAAGTGAATCACAGCAATTGTTAAATAAGTAACATGGTTGTTAAGTGAATCTGGCCTTCCCCATTGACTTTGCTTGTCAGAAGGTCGCAAAAGGGAATCACATGATCTTGGGACACTACAAACGTCATAAATGTGAGTTGGTTGCCAAGCATTCGAATGTAAATCATGTGAATGCTACAGTGGTCATAAGTATGAAAGACTGTCATAAATCGTAAGTTACAACAGCTGTTGTAACGTTGAACTGTCACTAAACAAACTCTTGTAAATTGAGGAGTACCTGTATGGAAATTTGCAGAAGAGCTTGCATGGACAGCTCCATCACCAGGATAAGGTGATCATATTGGCAAGAAGGCATCAAAAGAGAGGTTTAAGAAAATAAAAGCTCCATACAACCCTAACCATGTGGTTGTAGGAACCAACAGACTGCTAGAGAAGTTCATATGCTAAATTATCAGGGCACAAACAACAGCTTTCCATTCCCAGTGTCAGGAATCTGGTGCACCTTTACAAGTTGAAATCATAGACTTTGATCACCTTCTCAATGAATCATTTCAAGTGAAGTTAATCACTTACTACAACCGCCAAGTTCCTGATTAAGAGTGAAAGAGGATATTACCTTCATGACCTGCTGTTGAACTTCCCACAACCAGCTGACTGGTCTCTTTGGACATAGGAAAGAAAGCTGGACTAAATGAGTTGTTGTGTTCAATCCTGGTTTTTAAGAGACTTAGATAACGACATGTTCTAACGTTTCTGCACTCGCCATAATAGCTTCTCAGTCGAGTGCGTGCTGCTTTTAATAAATACTAGCCATTTTGATCCTTCCTTTCCAAACCTGGAAACGGCAAGAGAGTAAATATAATTATCATTATAGATCAATGGGAAGTCTCGTTTTTCTTTCCCTCTCATTCACGGACAGGGAGCCTTAATTGCGAGCTGAAAATGCTCACCTTGACTAGAGCGAAATTAACTGTAGTTATGTTGACATAGCTGGCGCCAGGGTGTGTATGGGAATTCAAAAGAGGAAAAAACTCAGCAATCCCCACAGCTAGTGTGGTCAGAGGGGGAGGAGGGATTTGGAGGGAACGTTGCTGTATAATTGGTAGCTACAAGGGCCTACTAAAACTGGCGCTTTGCCTCAGGGTCTTTGGGCCATTGCCACAATCCAAGTGAAGACTTTCTTGAATGGATGCTACAGCCTTGTGAGTCATGTGCCTTCCCTGCAAGGCTGCAGGCATGGTGCCTTTCTGAGGATTTTGCTGTCTAGCATGCTGCAGTAGCAGATCGACCCTCTTTCTTCCCGAAATCCTAAAATCCTCCAAATGCTGTGTCCCCAAAAGAATAAAGATTTTTCAAAAGGGGCTGCAGAAATAAATTGGGAGAGAAGCAGAGCCCAAAGCCAAGCACAGACAAAAGAAGGAAAGCCTGGGAGCTGCACTGCCTTAAGGGTTAAAGGCAAGACTTGCTAAGCAACTTTGACCCAAAGTTTTAGTTCAACTGGAGCTATGAATGAACTCCGAGAATAATAATGGAAAGAGAGTTTTCTGAATAAGGAATGAGGGGAGGGAGGAGAGTGAGAAAACAACCACCCAGCAATTTTAAAAACAAAAGACTCTGAGAGAACTCTAATGCCTGCCAGCTGCAAAAATAAGGATTGAGATGGAAGAAAAGAGATGGGCTGTATCAATCCTGGTGCAGTTACTGCCCCTTTCTCCATTCCAGGCCTGTTCCTATTTTAAACGGGAGCTGTATCTAGATCCACTTCTTTTAAAAAACCTAGAAATAGTTGGGGCTTGTATTCCACATTCAGTGTTTTCTCTGGAGCAGTTCCATTAACTGTAATGGGACAAGACCTGAAAGTAAATTAGGGAAGCAATGCAGTCCTTTAAAGGTTATTTCTGTGAAGGTTTTAGAGTTTCACAAAACAATTTATCTGGTTTGGGTTTTGTTATTTTTTTTAAATTTGTATCGCAGGTAACTCATTTCGTTCTCTAGCAATTAGAGAAGCATCTAGTTGTCTCCTATTTTAATTTGTCATCTTTAAACAAAAATGAGAAAAGGAGGGTATTTCTGGATGAAAGTGGGATGAAGTGTTTACTTTATTTTGTGGCTATTATGTGGAGAAGTTTTGGGAACAAACAAGTCCTTCATGTGGAATAAGCAAGGTTGAACGTCGTTTGCAATTTGATTTTTAAAACACTTTAAATTTCATCTTCAATTTGACATAACAGTTTGCGAATGACTTTTATTAATGTGCCAGAATAAAAATTATTGAAAAAGGAGAGAGATTTTTTTTACAAAGCATTTTTTATATTAGCAAATAAGAAACAGATCTTAAACGTGTGTAATATGGAACTGAATTATGCCACAGATTTTTTTTTTTTAATCTGCCTAAATTTTGTAAAGCAATGCCATCTTGGGGTAGCAAAAAAAGTACAGGGGTTTGTAAACTATTTATTGTGTGTAAGTTTTGATCCAACTATGGATTGGCCCAGGCAAATGCTGGATTCATTTGTCCTGGTGCAAAGTAGCCAATTATCATACAAGGTGGGAAATTGCAACCTGTTTATTCTTTACAGCCACAAAGAGGTGTGCCCTCGGGACTAAACCACAAGAGAGACCCAACACACAAATTATCATAGTTTTTATACACTTCTGAAAACAGGATCACATGATCATTGACAAACAATAGGCAACAAGCAGTACAATCGGGTGGGTTTCAGCCGGTTCAGGCCAGTTTGGGCAAACCGGATGTTAATTTGACATATGTTTCGCTGAACTGGTAGTTAGAACGACCGGCTGGTCCCGCCCACCCCACCCTGCCCCTCCCAGGAGTCTCCATGTGGCCCATTTTGGATGCCAGGTAAGTGTAGGGCGTGCATGGAGGCTCTGGAAGGGCCGTTTTCGCTCTCCTCAGGCTCCAGGGAAGGCCCTGGAGCCTGGGGAGGGTGAAAATGCCCCTCCCCATGCCGTGGCGCAGGCAGCTGACTAGGCCACACCCACTGTGGCCACGCCCACCCAGCAACTGGGCAGAGAACCGGTTGCTGGTACTTTTGAAACCCAGCCCTGCTAAACTATTCAAAACCTCCCTCCACTTTTAGGTGTTCTCTCCCAAGAGGGCATCTAATGTTTCTAATGAATAATATTGACAGCTGAATATAAAAAACTTTCTACCTAACTTTTCCACAACAGGAAAATGACTCAGCCTTGAGTCAGTCGCTACTATTGGGTCAGGTTGATAGTATTCTTTGATAAGGCCAACTGTATGACCCTTCTGGGAATTTGCGGGGCAATGATGTGTAAAAGAGCAGACATGAGCAAAATAAATTTTTTTTTTAACAAAATGTGGTTTCTCTAGCTAAAACTAGCTGTACCAGCCCAACATAAGCTTTTATCATGCTACTACTGATAAAAGAGTCAGCATAATGAATAGTTTCGTAGCACCATGTTTTTCAACCTCCGCAAGATGTGTGAACTTCAACTCTCAGAATTCCCCAGCCAGCATGTTGTAGCATAGGAAGATTACCGTAATTCATTTATTGTGACATAATAAATTAATGAACCATAGTGCACTGAATTGGATATATTGGCTCTCTGTGATTGTTTAGACATGATAGATTTATTAAGTTGTAAAATGCTACGATATACTAACTTGATTTTTCTGCAACAGCCCAGCCTAGGATGACAAGAACTAAATTAGTTTCTTTCTCATAGTGTATCATCAGTGGGCATTTAAACAGTATTAAGTCTCCTTCTCTTACAGGAACTAGGCCTTGTATACAGAAAGAAAGAAGCAAAATAGCTCCTCTGCTTATGAGTGGTTAGAATCAGGGTCTCTAAATGGATTTGATTTAGCAGTACAACTGTGGTGGAGGCACAGTGGCATATCCTGTTTGGTTAAATGGAGCAACCGCATCTACATGCATCTTCCTTTAAGTGGAATCCGACATCATTAAGGAAAAGTCTTTGTCTGAGATGATAAGGGATGCTCTGGTAATCAGAGCAAATAGCAATGAAGAAAATAGGGATGAAGGCAACCAGCACTATGGTTAATTCAAGTAAAATCTTAGGTGTGTTGAATGTTACTGGTTTAGTTCTAACAATATTGGTTGTCTGCTTAAAAGAAACCTTGATCAATATACTTATGTGAACTGATGCACTTCTGATTTTTTTTGGGGAGGGGGGATCCTCTGAATCAGGCTTGACAAGTGAAATGTGATAAAACCTCTAATTCTCTGCAGTATGGACACATATATCAAATTGCATACCAACCGAGTAATGAATTGGTAACTTTTACTTATATTTTTAAATTTTAGAATCAGAACAAAACTGCTTCATAGATTTAAAAAAAAGGGCAAAATACTGAACTAATAATAGAGTTACTGCTTCCCAAATCAGTGTTGCTTTTTGCAACATTTCATTGAGATTTAAATTGACCTCTGGAGAAGTCAGCTGAATTTGGACATTTACATACTAGTTTTTGTGAAAGATCTTTGACTGTCTGTCTCTCACACACAGACACAAATATTTTTTATGCTTAAAACTGGTAGTTAATTTAGTAATAAGATAAACATGACACACAACAGTCATTTTTACGACTTTTAAGCACATAAAATATTTGTGTGTGTGTGTATTATAGATAGAATAGATAAGAGAGAGAGAGAGAGAGAGAAAGAGAGAAAGAGAAGAAGAAGAAGAAGAAGAAGAAGAAGAAGAAAACCTAGAAAAAATGGTGATCTCAAAGTCCCCTATAGATGAAATTGTTATAAAAATGAAGTAAATATTGAAAATTGTAATTGCAAATAGATAATATAGTAAATAAATACAATAAATGAGCATTAACAAAGTTGAGGATTTAAACAACAAAGTTTTCCTTTTTTCCTTTTCCTTTCCTTTCCTTTGTCCCCTTTTGGAACTCCAAAAACAGTCTTGTGACTCTGACTCAAAAGATGGTTTGCAGCCAAAATCTGATTCATTTTTTTCTTTCTTTAGAGGGCCATTTTTCTCTCACTCACGAACCTTCTGTTATTTGTGCTCATTCTTTGTCAAACTTATTAGTGAATTAGCAATTGGGAGGCTTGGAACATTTTTAAAAAAAAAAAAAGAAAACAATTTTGGACTGCTTAACCATCCTAAAAGTGCCGAGTCGCTCTTGAAGTCTGAGAGGTTGGAGCTGACAACACAAGACCAGAGCCTTCCAAAGAGGATGACTCAGCTAAAGCATTGACCAGATGTTAAAGGGGAAAAAAAACCCCACTCTCCTTACTCTTTCCCTCTGAGAGGCAGAGAACTTTGCCCTGGATCTCTCCTAGTATCTGCCTGCCTGTGGAGTTAATGCCACACAGGGGCCACGAGTCTAGCAAAGTGCTGTAGCTGAATGGGCCTTTTTTCAAGTCCGGTCATATTTACTGCTTTCAAAACAGCCTTAGATCAAAGCTGCTCCTCCTGAGGTCAGTATGGTTTGAACTTAAGAGTTCAGAGTTAAATGAGCACTGGTATTCATCCATGCTCAAAAGTGTATTCCCTGCATTTATTATTGTGTTTTTTGCAAGCAAGCGTTGTTCTGGAGTTGGGCAGCTCCAATATCTACAGCAAATGAATGAATGAATAAGCAAGCAAGCAAGCAAGCATAGAACATCGAATAAAAGGACCTTCAAGGTCATCTAGTCCAACTCCCTGCTTGAGCAGATGATATAATTTCAGATAAATGGTTGTCCAGTATCTTCTTAAAATCCTCCAGTGATGAGGCACCCACAACTTCTGAAGGCAAGCCATTGATTGATCGTTGATTGTTCTCACTGTTAGGAAATTTCTCTTTAGTTCTAGGTTGCTTCTCTCCTTGATTAGTTTCCATCCATTGTTTCTTGTCTTGCCTTCTGATGCTTTGGAAGATAGGTTGACCTCCTTTTCTTTGTAGTAGCCCCTTCGATGCTAAAACACTGGTATCATATCTCCTCCAGTTCTTCTTTTCACTAGACTAGACATCCCAGTTGTTGCAACTGTTCTTCATAATTTTAGCCTTCAGCCCTCTAATCATCCTTGTTGCTCTTCTCTGCACTCTTTCCAGTGTCCTAACACCTTTTTTATATTGTGACCAAAACTGGGTGCAGTTTTCCAAGTGTGGTCTTATTAAGGCTTTGTAAAGTGGTACTAATACCTCATGTGATCTTGATTCTACCCCTCTGTTAGTGCAACCTTGGATTGTATTGGCTTTTTTTGGCTGCCGCTGTAAACTGTTGGCTCATATTTAAGTGATTGTCCACTTGCATTCTGCTTGTTTAATGGGCTAGAACAGGGGTGTCAAAAACTCGATTTCATGGAGGGCTGGATCAGGGTTGTGTTTGACCTTTGGGGGGGAGACTGGGGGCCATGGCCAGGGTGGG
>JANHJO010006788.1:47207-61490 GCA_032468235.1 Pseudoxyrhopus heterurus | reverse complement strand
CGATTGTGTTAATGTCTGATATACAGTGTGGATTCCAGACAGATGAGCTATATTCAAGAATTGGTCTTGCAAAGGTTATGCCCTGGTTAGAAGTACAGCATTACCAGAGAAGAAGCTTCGCAATATTAAATTGACAACTTTTAAAGCCTTTTTTGCAATGTTGTTACAGTGAGCTTTAATATTTAATATTTTAATATTTAAGCAAACCAATTCTTCCCTTCTCTTAAAAAGGAATTTTCATGTTCTTCAAGTTTCAATCCTTCCTCAGCCTACTCAATTGGCATTTTCCTTCCTAGTAAAATGGATAGCCCCTCTCTCAGCATTTGCCTAAATCTCTTAATTTCTTTTGTGCTTCCCAAACACCCCCTCCTCTTCTAGCTGTGAGGAGTAGAATCTTAGCTCGGCAGAAAGACTGCAGGAAAAAAGCAATGGTCTTTCTTTCTCTCTTCCTTTAAAAGTGTTGCCTCTTATTTCTTTCGATTTTTCCCTTTCCCTCTTCTGTTTCATAGCCTTGTCTTTATCTCTCTTCTAATTCACCCCACACGCATAATACTTTCCAGAGATTCTCATTTTCCCAAGTTCTAACTTCCACCAGTTACAATATAAGATCACAATTTTTTTCACCTCTTCCACAGCACTGGTCAACTGTTTACAATTACTATCATTGTCTTTAAAAGCATATTTGACAACCTTAATGAAAAGTTTACCAATCACATTACATTCAGAGCAAAGAGATTGTTTAATGCCAGAAATACTTTTAGAACCCTATTATGGATTATATGCCTGTTTAGTCAACTATTAACTAACTATTATCGTGATAAATTTCACTGATAACACTATGTTGCTGCACTGATAAATTTAATTTATTCCCATCTTTGTGTCCCCACTGGCCCATGGCAGATAATAATCTTAACACTGTGAGTATCAATCCTATCAGAAATAAATAAAGGCCATGTTATACCAAAATCAGGCATTATGGAATTTCATGACATACTGTAGTTATGATAGGATGAGTAAGCACACGTTTAGCTTTTTTCCATAATCCAAGCAATTTTTATAATCAAAACTTAAGCCATGGAAATAATTTTCAAAGTAGTAATTAATTTTTAAAAAAAAATCAATAAATTTTGGATTTAAATAGCTTCATGGAAAATAACATTGCTAGGCTTTCAAATAAACAGGTCTACAGCAAATGTGTAATATAAATCTTATCTTTCATAGTATCGAAAGGGCAGCAAAAGAAAAGTTCAGTCTTAGAAAAATGTAAAATTATTGAATCTAAGGATTTTCTGTGACCACAAATTCTTTTACTTATAGTCAAGAAGATTATAGCTGCAGTATCTCGACCAACCATATTGTACTTAAAATTGCTATTATTGGTAAATACAGTATTGAGATGAAGTGTTTTTAACTCCTTCTTTTTGATAAAACTGAGTTTGATTAACTAGAACTTTATAAAATGGACATACAATTTGCAGGCAATATAATTCACTGAGAAATTAATTGCCTATTTATCTTGAACATTATTTTATGTTGAAAAAAATTCAAGTACATCAAACCTGATCTGGCAGACTGAAGTTAGGATATATCAAGTGGGTAATAGATAGAGGGCAGGCAGTAAATTGGGAAGGGGGCATGGGAAACCTCATGATTGGAGGCTCTGTGCTGAATGACTGATATTTGCTCATCACTGACCACTCAATGATGGTACATTTTCGAAGCAGCATTGCGAACACATACATCTGCTCATAAAGACAATTATGAGCAACTAAATACCTCAATAATTTATTTCAATTAGTCTCTGATTCAATCAATCAATTCAGTTTCAAAATAAATCAAGGTGAATTCTCAATCAGTGAGCTAAATTCTATTATGTATTTATATTGGCTAATGAAGTTAACCCCAGACTAATAGTTATCCAAGCAAACAAGCTTTGCTGAAGATGCTTTTGAACATAGGATCAAGTTGAACCCTACTTGATGCTTCAAAGACAATAGAGTAGCTTAATTTTCCTCTTGTTTGTCACAAGAATATTAAATAGTCTGCTTACATATAGGGCTTTATTATTTATTTTAATTTGAAACATAATAATTGATTGAATTATCTCATTAACAGAATCTGTAAATAGCATTAAACTGAAATCCAGGATTATGGAATTGTTCTTTAGTTCATATGAGAATTTTGAGTTTTGCTTATGACCAATGGTAATTAGTTGCTGATGCTGTAACCCTTTATTGCTTAACTTCATTATGTAATGAGGCACAGATTTTTCTGAAATGTCTTATAGGCTGCTATCACCTCTGTGAGTTGATGAGTTGTAGTAATGTATTCTGGCAGAAGCACTTATGGAAATGACAAGAAAACAGCTGTTGCAAATATTAATTTGTTTTCTGATGCACTCCAGAATATAATTCAGAAAGTGGAGGAAATTTGAACATTAAGAAAATGTTCATTTAAAAAAAAAAAGGCAGATGAGCGAAAAAAGAATTCCCAACACAAAATGTATGCTTTGTCATGAATTTGGTCTTCTTTATATTTAATCATAGTCCCATTTTTTTCACAGGGCTCCTTGACTTTCCGTACTAAAGTTTGAAGATCATTTATATTTTCAACAATCAGAATTACGGCATGTCATTAGCATTATGCAGCTCATTGATGTTTACTCCTTCAGTTTTTTTAAAAAATGCTCATTTTCTAATTCAGTTTAGCATGTCTTATTCTGTCAACCCTGTTAATAATAATTAACAGTTGTTGACACTCCACATGGGAACATCCTGCAGGAAGCATTCATAGAAACTCACTCACAAGTTCCTGAGTTAATTACCTCCTTCCAACTAATTGCTTCCCTTCCTGCCTTCCTGAGTTCCTGATTATACCATGTGATATCCTGACTGCTCACTCACTAGAATACTATAAAAAGGATTCCATGTAACCATGCTTTATTACTAGTTGTTTCCTAATTGTTATTCATGCTGACTACTATGAAAAATAAAGACCAATGTATTGGATGACATCTTTGGCGTTTCTGATGTGCTGTTACTTTGTGAGCACGATGCCACCTTCCTCGATCTGACAAATGGTAGCAGAGGATGGTTCATGCCCAATAAGGTGCCAGCCTGTGCCTGCCTAGATGCCAATCTCAGCGAGAAGATCGACTCGGAAGTCACAGGTAATGACAAGAGCCGTCGCTCACCAAATGGCAGCCCAGCTCACACCGAGAGGGGCTACCAACCTGAAGGAATCTGCTGAAGATCTCCAAATGGCACCAAAAGAAGGTATGATGGGCACCGGAGCCAACCCAGCAGTAGAGGCAAGTCCCAGAATGCCACTGGCAACTTCAAGGCAACCACTGGCTGCCCAAAGCCCTCCAAACCATTCCTGATCCGTGTCTCCCCAACAAGAGAGCAAATGGGACGATATCTGTGAAGAAGGGGTTGAAGAGGAGGAAGACTGACCAATGAACATCCTATTGAGCCCAGCTGAAACAAGCTCCAGTCTGCCATCCTCCAAGCATTCGACTTGCCGGTGGCAATCAAAGACCCCATTACTGATTTGGGAGCTCTCCTGCAAAATGCTGCAGAGAAAAAACCCAAATCACCAGTCGAAAAGCAAAAAACCACGAGATCCCTCAAGGTCATCCAATTGTGCCCTGCAATCCCATTCACTTTGCAGATTGAAAAAACTGAAATGTCCCGATTCCTAGACCCTGGTCTCACCTTCCCTCAGATGGCAGCCTATAGAAAAGTCACCCAAAGTGACTTAACTGTACAGATTCCCAGTACAAGAATCCCGGTACCATAAAAGACTCCCGAGATTGCTCCATGGGCAGTTCCTACAACTGCAACAACCCGAAACAACCGACCAACTAAATAGCTGGCCAAGGAGGCAACAGCAGGGCTGCCAAACCTGGCTACCCAAACATGACACCACCCATGGCTGACCGACTTCATGCCCAAATGGCCGAAAAGCCATTGCGAGTTGGGCAACAAATGAATCTGGCATGCCTACCATGCCAGAGATAAATGCTGCCATTAAAATTATAAATGTGGCTTTCAGCACCACTCTACAACTATCTAAGGCCAGCACGTCCAAGATGGCCAGCCATTCAGATCTCCCCACTCCGAATCACCCAGACTCACCCGCAATGACGATTTTTGAGGACCTCCCAACTGGAGTCCTCACTCCCAACAACGGCTGCTCACCTGGCGATGATTCTGCTGATCTTCTTTCTTCTCCCGATGATCCTATAAGACACTCCAGGTCTTCTTGTTGAACCTACACAGAAGCCGCTTCTTCTGGGGCCATCCGGAACTTGACAGCCAGAGCTGGAGTTCCAGAGACCTGCCTGTGGCCTTCTTCAGGAGCCCGGAGGGAAAGAACCTTCCCCTCTGAAGCTCACAACAAAATGAGCTTCGTGCAACCGTGCTTTGCAACACATGCGCAACTATGACAACTATGGGGGAAGATGACGGCTGAGAGAGCCAAGAAGCTATAACTTCAGCATCTCCATCCCAATGCCACCGAACTTAAGTAAGCAATTTCAGAACCCTGAACAGCAGCAGCTGTCAAATTTTTTCCCCATATATTCTGCAGCTTTGCTGGCAGGGTTCAAAGAGCTGCTTCTTTTGGGGTGAAACCTGCTGGAGCGGGCTAGGGAGATCCAGGTGGTCCTACTAAAAGAGGGCATGTTATTTATGTTAATTGAGCCACCTGAAAAATCCTGGTCACCAGAAATAATAGCAATTCATAATGAAGCTTACAGTACCCTATAGAGCTCTATTGATTCTGCTTTGTATTCTAGCATTCCAGGCAGTTTAACTCTGCAAGAAGTCTGGACAAAGTTATTTAGCATGTTCTACAGTAGAAGTGTTGGTGCAACCAGTAGGTTGTCACATGACTTTTACAACTCTAGATTGAAACCTGTGTAAATTAAATGGAATCAGGGCAGACCTTATACAAAGAGGGCAAAGGATCCCTGAGGAAGGATTGATCAATGTAATCCTTAATTCCTTAGACTCCACGTGGGCTAATTTCATCACCACTATGGATAATGTGAATGTAGAAGTATTCTGCTTAGAGTATTTGACAGGCAAATTAATTGCTGAGGATGAAAAAAGGAGAGATCGTGGCCAATCACATCATGATAGCAGACCAAGCAGGAGGTCTGAATATACAGAAAAGGTCAATGTAAATAGATGTTACATATGTGGTTCTGATAGTCATGGTAAATATGACTGTCCCCAATACCAGCGTCCCAGGTCCACTTCCACCCACAGAAGAGGCAAAGGAGAGAGAAGAGAATGTGGAAGAGGTAATTTTGAAAATAGGCAAAACTACATAAATGGTGTAACCCAGGGCAATACTGAAAAAACTAAAACTAGCCATAAGCAACACTGGTTAGTGGACTCAGATGCGAGCCAGCACATAATTAGTGATTAAAAACTTATTCAAAAAATTAACAAAAATGGACTCACGTGTTAAAGTTGCCACTGGAGAGTCAGTTAATGTAAAAGGCCAAGGTACAGCAATGATGCCAGGACTGGAAGAATTAAGTAACATTTTATATGTGCCTGAAATTACTAATAACCTAATTAGTGTAATTGAACTATGTGAAGGCACTAACTTTGAAGTAATATTTTAAAATGGTGGTGGATGCATTAAGAAAGATGGTGTTATTGTGGGAAGAATTGTGTTAAAGGAAAAATTACCCTTTTACCATCCAATACAAAAGCCTAAGCCTGAAACAACATTAAGATTTAACCTTAATTCTGAGTCTAAAAAAGAAAGAATTACAGAGAATGTAAAAACGATGCCACCTTCCTCAATCTGACACACCCCATTGATCAGACCAGATCAGGTTATTAACTCCACAGGAAAACTACTTTTATCTGGATTGGCTATAATCACATATTTTCAAGAGTCTGGTGTACCTCCTTCTACTTATATTGTACTCTACAGAAATAAGGAGACACTTTCAAATGTTATCTCATTGTTCTGGACTTAAAAATGTTTTATCCCCTTTTGCACAGGCCATGATATTTCTTACTATCTACATATTCCATCCAGTCTGTGGCTTCCTCACCTATTATAAGTTTTTCACGACGACAATAAAATGTTCTAGAATTTCCATTTTTTGAACATTTCACAGGTTGATATAATCAATGAAGCATTTTGAAGCTCTATTGACTTTTTGTTTGTATTATTTGGCTTTTTTAATTATTCAGTATGCATCAGCAATAATATCTTGTGTTTCTTGGCTTCTTCTAAAGCCAGCTTGAACATTTGGCATATTTCTTTCCATGCAGTTTCTAATCTGCATTGAGAGTCCTCAACATTATTTTGCCAAAGTGTGAAATTAAGAACATTGTGTAACAGTTTGCACACTCTATTAAATCTCCTTTTTTTGTATTGGTATATAGACTGACCTCTTTCAATATGTTGGCTACTGGATGATATAGTTAAAATCTTTATAGAAACTTTTCTTGCTATATTTTTATAAATATTACATTGATTCCTTTAGCCTTCTAACTTGATAATGTTTCGAGAACTGATCTAACATCTTCTGCTACTAGAAGTTCTTATTTGTTAACTTCATTCCTAAGGATTTTTTTTGTCTTTTTTTGCTTTGAGTTCTCTTCTTGTCATTCCTCTGATTCTTTATCAGTAAGATATAGGACTTCAAAAGAATTCCTAATATTCTTAAAATGGTGGCTAAGTGGTCAAGAACATATCATGGAAACTGGTTGGCTTTCTTCTTCTGCTTTGACTTAACTTGGAACTTGCATATGAGTTTGATCTGTTTCACATTTCTTTGCTTTTATAATGGAGCTTTTCCATCTCCTTATACCAGTAATGCTCAATATCATTTTTGTATACTTCATTTGGAGATGCCTATGTATACTACTATCATTTTAGTTGTTTGAAAACTGTTAGCAAAGAAAAAACAATGGATTGTCAGAAATGAATAAATTGTTTTGCTTCATTTTGGTTTCTTAAACTATACAATCCAACTACATTTTCCTGTTTAATACTTCTAACTTTGACAATCCACCCTCCAGCCAAAGGAAACACATCTTGTTTGCATGTTCTGTTGATTTCAATTTGAACCTGATCATAAAACTCATCCTCTTCTGCTGCATAAGTGGTTGGAGCATAATCTTGGATTATTGTCATACAAAAGGGTTGTTCACACAATGTAATTAATATTATTAGCCCATTGAACACACTATAGCCAAATACTGTTTTTGCTATATCTTTCCTGTCCATGAAATCAACACCATTGCTTGTTTATTTTTCATGTCCTGTGTAATAAATGGAATGATCTTCTGACTGAAAGTCTCCAGTTTAGTTTGCTGATGCTTAAGTTTCAGTCTCTAGACAGTTCATTTCATCTTTCATTATGCTGAGTTTTTGACATGTTTATGTTTTTTTTACATTCCCACTGTAATTCTGTCTTTGCAGCTTTGGATTTTTTTCCCTTATGGCAATATCAACAATTAGAATAACCCCAAAGGCATTATTCTAGCCACATAATAAGCACCATTAATACTCCAAAATATTTTCAGCTCTTCATCAGTAGCATATTGTCTGCCACCCAACTTGAGGGACCCATCATCTGGCATTGTATCATAAATCATTTTATATTTTTTATCCATGTCTTTTTCTTGGTTAAAAAAACAGGTTTGGTTCTCCATTGCCATCTCCCATGCAGTATGAAATGATGCCTTTGCCATTGTCACTAAAATAATATTCCAACTCAAGCATCTTCTTATGTGCCTGCTGTCCCATATACAGTGGGTGGAATGCTTGAGGTGGAATGCTAGCTTTACCTTGGCAACTGGGATGATCTTCATGCCTTCAGTGACTCTGATGCCTTCAGTAACTCTGATGGGATTTTATTTTCTTGGCATGAACTCCATTCTTCACTTACTTCTGCCAGGAACTCCCAACCATCACAATGAGATAGCACAGCAGGACTTGGAGTATCAAAAGATATACATCTTTTATTAGGTAGAGGGTTTAATTGAGATTTGAGGACAACTGGAAAAAAGGAAAATATCAGGAATCCCTCAATTTTCTAGGCAGGTATACAGATACACAATATAGGGAGAATAATACAGGTAGAACAAGTAAAGAAACGGCTTAGATCAGTCTATACTATAAATCAGATGAAAGCATCATTATCTGCATCTAGCGCGTTTTCCTAGATGTCAATATTTTTTTCTCATTTTCCAACCTTCTTCTGGGTTAGGTGATTTTTTTTTTTCTTAGAAGAAATTATCTGAGGAAAGAGGCCCTCTATTTCATACTGAAGAACAAATAAAACTTCCCCATTTTCTTTCTATATTCTACATTTCAAAACCTGCTGCAGCTAGCTTCAAAGTGTTTGCAGGCAACACTTTGGGGATAGAAATGATGCCATGTGAAATATAAGAACCTAAAATAGGCCTGATAATTCAAGCCAAGTTCAGCATTTGGCTTCTCACAGTAGCCATCTGGATGCCTTTGGGATCTCACAAACAGAAGCTGAAAACATATCTTTGTCCCATCAATGCGGCTCTATAACTAATACTATGGAAATATTTACTTCAACTCAGACGTTCAGCACCAATAGCACTTGGTAGATGTGTCCTTCAACCAATCCCACTTTAAAACCAGCAGGTTGGTGGCCATCAACCACTTCTTGTGGTAATGAATTCAATAAATTAACCGTGTTCTATGTGAAGATATACTTTGTTTTAAATTCTAAATCTCCTAATTAACTTTTTTGGATAATACTTGATCCTAGTAGTTTGAGACTAAGCTAAAAATCCTCTCTCCCCTTTTCCCATGTTATTCATGATTTTATACTTTTCCATTACAGGCAGTCCTCATTTAGCAATCATAGTTGGGATGGGCAACTCGATCATTAAGGGAAGTGATCACAAGCGAAACCATGACTGTGCTTATTATCTTATTTCAGCTTTTCTTTGCTTTACAGACATGTGAAGATTGTGAATGGAGGACTGGTCGTAAATATATTGGTTATAATGCCAAATGGTTGCTGTACTAGGCAGTAACTAAACAAGAGCAAATTGTCCCAGTCAGTCATTTTTTTCCTAGGATATAGAGTCTCAAGCATTCTAGCCTTGTCTCAAAAGATAGGTATTCAAATCCATGATCATTTTGGTTCCACTTTCCTGCACTTTTTTTAGCTTGCTCAAATGAACCAATCAGATCCATTATAATGCTCCAAGGGCTATAAACGTATCTATAGATATTGCAGTATTAACGATTTTATTTTTGCTTGCTTTCATATTGATCACTAGCATGAAATTTATCTTTTGGATAGCTGCTGCAAACTGAATATATTTATTGAACCATTCACTGTGACCTCCATATCTTTTCCCTGATCAGACCCCATCAGTGCATATTGAACTTTTTGTGCGGTCCCAATGAGTTCAACTTACACTTACAACAATGGAGCTGCATTTGCCTTTGGGTTCACCATTCACCCAAAAGCCTCCTTAGCCTTTCCTTAGGTTGGTGCTTACCAATTGTTTTGGGAATGGCAGCCAGCACTGGGAAGACTGCTCTAGCTATAAGATATTGGCCTGATTCACACAATACACGAAACTATGATTTATTGAAGAAATTAGATATATCCATACAGCACATTAGACTATAGATAGATTATGCTATAGTTTAGCATTTACAAATAGGGATATTGTTTGCATCTGCTACAAAGAGGTCTTCTATTTTTCTCAAATTTCCTCTTTCCCTCCTTTGGAGGGAAAAAAACTTCTAAACTAGCAAAGGACAATAAGAAAGCAGGGTATTTCCATAGTGTGACAGGTTTCTGATTATGAAAAAAACCAAGGTTGACTTTCATGTTTTATTAATGAAAATAACAAACCAATTCACTTCTCTATTTCTATTAATATGGATGCAGATACACACAAGTCCTCTGCTATTCCACTATCATTTAGTAATAAATTAATACAACATTACCCTAAGCCATCGGAGATCTCCCTAATGGACCCAGAAAAAAAGAAGCAATTATAATGATTTCTCAGGACAAAAAGGGAAATAAGCTGGAAATAGCTGAACAATGAGGCACAAGGCAATCACAAATTGCCCTTGGATTAACTGTTGCCTCAAATACTTGAGGGCAGCCTCAGACTGTCACCAAGCCTTGTTTGTTTGCTTATTACAGAGCCCCGAAGGCTGTCTATAGTTGAACAAATTGTGGGTTTTATCATGTTCCAAATATGCCATCTGCTAATAAAACACAGAATGCTGCCATTCAGTCAAACAACTATTAATCTAGTTAATATTATTTTTCAAGCAGCCAATTCTTATTTTAGTTTCCAATTAAAAGCCAAATATTAACTATAGCTCTTTTGGGGAGTTTCTTTTGGAAGTCTTTGTGGTTATAGTTATGCAACCGGAATAACACAGGTTTCCTCAGCTGCCTTTGCCTGATCCAGTTAGTTCTGCAATAACTGTTTTTTTCTTTCCTGTGATAAGGAAAATGGCATGACCATCATCTTCTCATCCTTCAGGAGGGATTTTCATGGCTTAAACATCCAGAGAAATTATGAACTTTTAAGCAAGGCCACTTTACTACCATCAAATTCAGGTAGTAGCCAGGGCCCAAGCCTCTTGATATCTCTCACTCTTGCTAACCTTCCTGCACCGCCACTTATTTCCACATTTTTAAAGTACAGTAGTAATGGGCATGGCCTGAGAATCCCAATCTTCAGGACGCCCTCTGTGATAACAGCAAGAGATTGTGGGAAAGGAATGGAACACTGGCACAGATATTAAAAGATAGCAAGCAAATCGATCGATGGCCTGTCTACTAAATGTCAACTTAGCCCTAGTGAAGCAGAATTTGGGGAGAAGCCCTTCAAGTCAAAGAGGCTCTGCCTTAATTATCTTACTATACATGAAACCAGAAAACTCCAAAAACAGTTTCAAAGGGTGATGTCAAACAGTCTGCGGATGAACAAGATCAAGGAAGCAAGAATTGGAGAGATTTCAGTAAGATATCTTGAATGCCAATTGGAATAAATATGAAACCCTAGAAACTGTAATACAAATTTTCCTGCCTTTTTGTAGTGAGTTAATTAAGGTGGAATTTCCTGGAATGATTTAAAAGATTTTTCTCCATCTGGACTTGGTTGCCACTTAGGAGATAAATTTATCAATCCTTTTGCCTGCTGTCTACCTCTTGATTGTTGATGTTTGTGTTGTCCTTCATTTCTTTCCCAGCTTCTCTACAATCTCTTCCCAAAATGCTACTGGCTAATTCTACAGCTGGAGCAGAAGGAGATGTTGATTAGGGGCATTGGCCAAAAAGATTTGCGCAAATATTTTTTACATGTTTAATACTAGAACTCAAGGGGCACGTTTCTATTTCATTCCCAGAAAAACATACAATTACATACATGTGTAATAATCTTTTTTTACCACACTAGTTTAATGCCCATAACGAATCTCACCTGAAATGTGATATACAGTATCTGACAGTTCAAATTACCTTCACAGCTTGAATATACGGGGCTTATCATGAGACAAAAACACATACAGAATGCAAGTCTTTTACTACTTTTTTTTGAAATGATGGTAGAGAGATCAACCTGAGAGATCAATAACACCCAGACCATTGGATAGGCATGCATGGAGCTGGCAAGGATAGGTGGAAGAGTAACAACGTAGTGAAACAACTCAGTAACACAAATTGGTGGAAAATACTTGCTAGGAAGTGATTCAGCACAATAGCATAAATACAGAACTAGAGGGATATACTAAGGGGAGTGGAAGAAACTTAAATAAAGATGTATGTTTTATAGAATTCTTGTCTGATTCCTACGTGGCTGCAAATGTCACTTGTAACAAGAATAACAGTTGCTTAACAATGTAATGTCTTATGTGCTCTAGATTATTCTCTGAAAACCTGGATTCTTAACCATTTGGGACTATAAGGCATAATACAGATCAATTGGTTCAAAATAGCTTGTTGTCAAAAAGGGACATAAATTCAAGCAGCCACTGGAAGAGCAGCATGTCCCCACTATAGTGCTGATTGCTGGAGGACTTCTTAGTATAGCTTCATCTAGAAAATCATGACACTCCATTGCTTTAATGTAACCAATTTACTGGTATTAAGTGCATTTGCACACACAGTGGGTATCATAAACTTCTGCAGGTAGGGAATAACTGAACTCATCACTTTAATCCAACCACTCCTATTACCCAACACAGTCAAGATCTGAATCTAAACCTCTCATTCTTTTAGCTCTCCATGCTATAAATATCTGCACCAGGAACTGCTGATATGATTGAATGCAAAGCACTAAACCGTTACTGCAGTAAATAGCACCATCTAGGGATATCCATTTTGAAGATCTATCTATGAATAATGTTTGACACTGAGTAAATTTACGTACGAAACAAATTATGTGTGTATATACCAGGCTATCTGTGTAACTTCAATAAAGCCCAAATACGGTATCAAATCTGATTTTTTGTTTAAATATTTTTACTGCTTTCTCTAGGCAGTCATGGAAATGCACAAGTCTTCCACTTCCAGTGATATCCTAATAGAACAATACTGTGTGATAAGATAAATGGAAAGACAATGAACATTGATGAGTGAGAACCTAAATCTTGCTTTCAAAGTTGTTTCCACATATTTTTCATTAGATTGCTTTATATTGGTTTTCACTAGCACTGGATCCAAGAAATCCATCTGTTCAGAACTTTGCTTCCATACATTGCTACTATCTATTTAACATTGTTCAGCAGACAATTTACTAACTCTGAACTATTTATTTATTTGCTTGCTTGTTTACAGCCCACACTTTGTCAGGCTGCCACCATTGTGTAAATAGTGAACTGTGCAACTGCAAAGCGACTGATGGCTTTTAGCAGTGGCAATGCCAATTCAGAGTTCAAGGAGCTGAAATTCACATATTTGAAGTGTACCCAGGTTGTGAAATTTTCACTATGAGTACATGTAAAAATATGTGAGAGTCAAGGAATAATTCTAATGGTTTGAAAGTTGGAATAAATGAGGGATGGATGGAAAGGGGGAAGAGTATTCTTGTTCTCCTCTACAGATTGTGGAAATGAAAATCAGGATTCCCAACCTCAAACAGATAAAATTATATAACTTAACATCGTGGCAAGTACCTGCTCATCAAGCTAAAGGTCCCAGATCAATTTCAAGCAAGGTAAAGGTAAAGGTATCTCTATCAGTCATGTCTGACTCTAGAGCACAGTGTTCATCTCCATTTCTTGGTCGAGGGAACAAACATTGTCCAAGGAAAATTTCCATGGTCATGGATATGACCAAAGGCACATAGGATGCTGTTACTTTCCCACTTAAGTGGTAACTATTAATCTACTTGCATTTGCATGCTTTCAAACTGCTAGGTGGGTAGGAGCTGGGGCAAGTAATGGGTGCTCAGGTCTCAAACTTGGGCTGTCAGCTTTCCTGACAAACTCCATGTGTTTAGCCACTGAACTATCATGCCCCTTTCTATATATAATGTTTTCAAATTTGGGGGAGCATTTTCTTATTGCATTTTACAAATTAGGATAAAAGAGAAAATGGAATTCAAGCATATTAGTAGATCACTCTTTGAACCAGAAGTGACAAGGAATACAAGTAGTCCTTGACTTACAACAGTGATCATTCAAAATTACAACACACTGAAAAAAAGTGACTTATGACCATTGTTCACACTTATGACCATTGCAGCATATCCATGGTCCCATGATCAAAATTCAGATCCTTGGCAAGTGGTTCATATTTATGACTGTTGCTTTGTCCCGGGGTCATGTGATCAGCATCTGCAACCTACTGACAAGCAAAGTCAATGGGGAAGCCAGATTCACTTAACAACTGTGTGATTAACTTAACATATGCAATGATTCACTTAACAACTGTGACATGAAAAGTTGTAAAATTGGGAAAACTGACTAAACAAATGTTTCAATAAGCAACATAAATGTTGGGCTCAATTGTGGTCATAACTTGAGGACTATCTGTACTGAACATGCTCAACAGCAGTGTTTTCTTTATGGCATTTGATATACCCCAAGGCTAAATCATACCACTGAAAATACATACTAGAAGCAGGGGGAGTGGGGGGTAGTAACATACCTAACTATGGCCGAAAATGCTCCCAGCCCCTTTTCTCATAAAGAGAAACGTATGCAAACATATGAGAGCCCCTTATGGGATTTTAAGCCATAGTTAGCTCTCTCTCTCCCCCTCTCGCCCCGCCCCCC
>JANHJO010006788.1:0-12067 GCA_032468235.1 Pseudoxyrhopus heterurus | reverse complement strand
TACCTCAGAAGGATGGAAGGCTGAGTCAACCTTGGAGCTGGTGGGATTTGATCAGCCAAACTGCTGATCTGCAGTACGGTGTTCTTAACCACTGAGCCACTGCAGCTCCCTGTAGTAAGAGGTTATTAAAGTTAGATTATTTCTGTGGAAGTGTTTGGGAATTGATTTCCCTGTATCATTGTTCTAATTGTGGAGGTGTTGCTAAATTTGCTGGAATGGAATAATGTGTGTTCTGACCAATGAATAGTCTGGACCTAGAACATATAGACAGTTCTTGTTTCTAGGATTTATGATTTGAGAGTTTTATGCTTCTATTTGCAATATACTCTTTTAAGGTCCATCAAATCCCAAATTAATTTATTGTATATCAGCAGACATGGATTCCCACTGTTTACAACAATGTAGTAGTAAAAACAGATTAGAAATCAGACAGTGCAACTATTCCACAATGCAAATGGCAGATGATATCCACTCAACATTCTCCAAGCATCTTCTGGCATATCAGTTTTTCTCATCTCCCAGAAGGCATCAGTATGGACACTGCCTAAAGAATAAGGGTTTTCTATTTCATAGATGCTGCAGCTGAGAAACATGGTCCATAGGTCCTGCTACTTTACCTCTCATTAATGACAAAATATGTTTTGTCAGGAACATGTACTGAATGGATTATTTATATGAAGAGAAGGTAATCTTGCAGATATCTGCAGCCAAACCATGTAGATCTTGATAGATTAAAACTAATACCTTCAATTACAATGATGGAAAAATAGTTTGTCAATAATGCAGAGATGTAATATAGCAATAGCACTGTATTTATGTACCGCCTATCAGGCAACCTTTTCTAAGAGGTTTACAATGTCAGCATATTGCCCCCAACAATCTGGGTTCTCATTTTACTGACCTTTGGAAGGATGGAAGGCTGAGTTGAACTTGAGCCTGGTGGGATTTGAACTGCTAAATTGCAGGCAGCTGAGAGCTGAATACTTAATTACTTAAGTAGAGCGTTCTTAACCATTGCACCACTCAAGGCTCAATATCAATAGCACTTAGACTTATATATTGCTTCATAGTGCCTTACAGCACCCTCTAAGTAGTTTACAGAGTCAGCATAATGCCTCCAATATTCTGTGTCCTCGTTTTACCCACCTCAGAAGGTTGGAAGGCCAAGTCAACCTTGAACTGGTCAGGATTGAACTCCCGGCTGTGGGCAGAATTTGCCTGCAATACTGCATTCTAACCACTCTGCTATCATGGCTATTTGTGTCACCACAGCTCTTTGCAATTGAGACCAGTTACATAGCTGTATAACCTGGCTATGGTGCCAAGATACAGGCCACTGAGTTATGGACCAGTTAAATTCCTTGGGAATAAGCAGGGAAGAGTTGTAGCTGGGATAAAGATGAAGAAACAATAATAATGGACAGCTGGAGTAGCTGCTGATTGCAGGAAATGCAAGCCCAGTGTGTATGGAAGTAATTGCCTACTGCATCTTAAAGAATTTCCCGATAATTTCCTTTGTGAAATATACATCCCAAGGGAAGGCAGGGGGAGCTTCAGATCTATGAACTATTCCTATGCGCTTTATAAACTAATATTTCCAAAATATATTTTTTTTAAATAAAGTGCAATTAAATTTCACTGAAGTGTAGGCACGGCCATATGGATTTTTGCACACTGCCAATGATCAGAGTAGAAGTGGAAAGATATTCCAGCAAGCTAGCACACATCAGTAATACTACACATCCTCTAGCAGGGAAAGAATGCTAATGCCATTCACTAAGTGTTTTGTCTATCAAAATAGACAAAATACTTTGAAAGATAAATTGACCTTAGGGAGATAATTCATGACTTTGCAATGAAAAAGCCAGATAAAACTCGTTTTAAAACTAATTGCTCAATTTGTAAAATGTTTGCAGCTGCGTTGCTTCACTCATATTATTTTTTTTTACAAAGTTGACAGCAAAATGCCATCACAACCAGCAAGAAGTCTTCAGAGTGAATGCTTTGCTTGTCTTAAAGGGAAAATAAAAAAGGAGGGAGATATTTGTGGGCCCTGATGTTGACTGTGGAATAAATTCAAAAAGGATGAAAAAATAATGTCATGGTATTATTCATCTGGGATGCATATTGGAGGAAAGGGTTAAGTCACAAGTTTGGGCTTGGGCCCTCGAAATGATGCTTGAGATCTAAGCAGAAAGGGTGGAAATATGGGAATTCTTCCCATAGCATGCCCCATAGTTGCCTATTACAGAAAGAAGAAGAGAAAATGAGCTAGAACATGGAATAACAGAACTGGGAGGGACCTTGGTTCTAGTCCAGGGGTGTTAAACTCGCGGCCCGTGGGCCGGATGCATCAAGTGCTGCCCCCCCCCTGCCAAGTTTAGTGAAGGGGAAAAAAGTCCCGATACATCACATGATGCCACCGTGATGACGTGAGTTTGACGCCCCTGATCTAGGAGAATCGGCCCAATCAAATGCATCTTTGAAAAGTAAAGTGAATTTGCCTTTTGACTACTTCTCAATGAGCATCTTGTCCGTTGCCAAATTATCTGATTGCACAGTACACAATTTAAACAAAATAAGGCTTTATTAAACTATTCTGATTCTTCTAATTTATCAGGACCTACAAGAAGAAGCAGTAAGCCAACTGCCCATACAGAGTTTGCTCTTCCTGGTCATTATATCTATATAGATTTGTCTCTGGAAACTCATGTTATAGCCAGCAAGGAGTGTCTACAACTGCCACCTTTTTTAAGCTGGGGAAAAAACGGTTTTCTAGACATGTCAAGCATGTCTCTCTTTCGGTCCCGAAAATGTCAAAAAAATCAATATAGCAGCTGCAACACAGAAACAAAGCCCAGCCAATTAAAAAAAGGTGATTGCATCATTCAGTTGCATAATTGTAGCTGCTGTCTTGAATTTTTTTTTAACTCGCATCATCCAGCCACAACTCTTGTTTACAGCAAGTCGGAGATGGGGTGGGACTGATCTCTTCTGCAATAGCTGTACAGACCACTCCATGCTACAGAGCACAGAGCAACGGTGCTGTTTGTTCAGCCCTACTCACTGCTTGAAAAGGGAAGTTCTCCATTTGTGGGGGGAGAGACCCACTCTCTAAAAGTTACACTTGAATCAAACCAAGACACAACATGACAGTAAGTTGATCGGCAGAGATCTCTGTTTACTTTAATAACCCAATAGCACCCCTGTCTGGGAGAACTCTAAAGGTGGGTATTGTTCTATTACAGAATAATTTCCACCCCACTCATAATGCAGACAAAGATTCTCATCTTTGTTCAGTTCATAAAATTATATGCAGTAGTTTGTGTCAAGTTCCATCTATCTGAACTGCTGTGTTATGAGATCTGGACTGGAATATTAATATCTACATTTTTTATATGTAGTGGTCATGTTTGATGAACTGCTCCTCATCAGTTTTTTACAAACTGCTGCTCTGTTAGCTAATGATTTCATTTTAACATTTAACTCAATACAAATTAACACATCTCATTTCTTTACTATATATTTTCCCAAGGGAACCAAATGTTGATTGGATATCACCAGAGCTCAGCATAGAGTAGAAACTGCCCATCAATTATGGAGTGTTTTGTTTGAATTGCACCTTCATCTTGCTGTCTAGTGTGTGTGTGTGTGTGTGTGTGTGTGTGTGTGTGTGTGTGTGTGTGTACCTTTGAATCAGGGTTGATGCCTTGTCACTGCCTGAACATGTGTCAGCAGTCTGTTTTCTTGGCAAGATTTTTCAGAGGTGGCTTGTCATTGCTCCCTTCCTAGTACTGAAAGAGACTGTATGGCCCCAGGTCACCCAGCTGATTTTGCACCTAAAGCAGGACTAGATTTTGAAGTTTCCTGGTTTCTAGCCTGAGATATCAACTGCTACACCAAACTGTCTAATTTAGTGTGATTGTTATTATTAAGAACTAGCTGATAAACTGGCGTCACCCAGGTATTTATTTATCCTAATGCTGTATTAGACAGGAAAATCCTGTAGTCAGGACTCACGGTGTTGTACTGTGAAGCTCTAATGTAGTAACTCTATGTCTGTTATTCTTTAGTCAGGCCTCACGCTGCTCTCTCACGCAGCGTCGCAAGTCAGAGGGAGACCCTTTATGGAGTACTGTGAAGCCGTCACCATGGCATCTCCATTATTTTTAAGACACATAGACCCTTCCGAGGGGTGTTAGGGGTATCTTACCCCACAGTATTTGTTCCCGAAGGGTAAGTCATCTGTGTACCACGTTTGGTTGAAATTGGTCGAGCCATTCCACAGTTATGCTAGAACACACACACACACACACACACACACACACACGATTTTATATATATAGATGAAGTGGATGGAATGATGGGTGGAACATATATTTCCACTAGGAGTGCTAATCTGATAATGATACTATATATTTATTTCCATTTATGATTCACTTTCTATACTTGTACCATGCATCTCATTGACTGCTCTATTGTAGGAGAAAAATATATTTATACAAGAAAATCTGGTGTTAAATACAAATCCAGTTTATGCATGAACTTGATAGTCATCATGATATAGAATGAAATCCATGTAGGTTTGGAAAATAACTGTGAAATTTTAATTAATATTACATTCCAGCATTTGGAGAAAAAATAATTCTTTGCTTCCATCAATATTAAGGTTGTTGTCTTATCTTATGAACTGCAGAAATATAAGCTATCAGTAGATTTTGGCAGTTATTACTGGAATTAACTCAAAATAGTCTATTTCATTTTGTGCTATCCAACAATCACCTGAATATTTTTTTTCAGCCCATATATAATAATTCTACTTATATCTCTTGGAATATCCTGGGACTCCTCAATTCATACATTCCCCCTGTTTCCAGACTGCTTTTTTTAAGAAAAGAACTCTATTGACAAGTTGCAGTAACTATAATACTATTTGTTTGCCTTTTGTGAAAAATGTTCTGTGAAATGGGGATTGAATGGTGAACACATCTTTTTTTTCTGCTTTAAGTTTATTCATAAAGATGGTTAAACAAAACATGATTTAGCATAACCCAACCTCTGAAATGGAATCTTTTCAAACATCTGATTCTTGCTTCTCAATAGCACCCTAATTAGCAACAAAATAGGGCTGGATAAGTATGCATGCTTTATGCTTATTATTGCAATACAATAAGGAATTTCAGATCCATCTTGGATAGTTTAAAAATCATTTTCTGTTATGTCATACTTTTTTCCCTTGGTTTGTTCAGTTGTAGCTACTACTTGGCAATTCAAGGACTGCCAATGGAACTGTAACAAGTTCTCTGTTAAACTTTTATATTGGTCTGGCTTTGAGGAATAGTGTATGATATTGCATGTACAATATATTGTCTATGTAAGACCAGCAATACATCTCTAAAATATTCAGAAAACTCAGCTATTTATGGTTATATGCACTATAAAAACCTAGGGTTAGAAAATCTGGATTGGAAGAAAAAAAATGCAACTGAAATGAATTCAAAACTTAAACCCTCCACATTTTCCATAGCAACTATTTGAGAAGGTATATAAAACTTTTATTAGAAGAAGCCAAGATGAGGTGGGGAAGATAAATCGAGAGACCTACCTGGCCTATAAAAGTTCAATTTTCCAAATCCAATTTTGCATGTCTTTCTAAAGTAAGACCAGTTAGCCAGAAACACCGGAGACCTCAGAACTTATTTTATCTTGGCCTCTTCAGGCAATGAGAAGATGGTGGATATCTGAAATGGAGCAAATTGAGAGCAGCAAGAATCTTAATTTCTGGATAATCCGGTTGTCTTCCTTTACTGGTTTCATTTAAGAAAGTCAGCCAAGAAAATAATTCTAATCCATGTGTTAGTTTAAACCATGCAATAAAATAAAATTAGATATATTTCAATACTGAACGTGTGCATATTAGTACCATGACTCTGAGGCAATAAGCCAGAAAAAGTAGCCTAAGCAAATCTTAGAATTTCATGCTTGTGTAAATTAATCCATATAGAATTTTCTACACAGTTCCTGAAAGTTATTTCTTTAATACCAACACATGTTTGGTTTTCCTTCACACATGTGCAAACCAAATTTCCACTGTCTTATCCGATTGATCAGTGTAGGCCGTTTACTTCATAGAAACCAAAAGCATATACCCTTTATTTTCTTGCCTGTCCTTAGTCTGCGGATGTATCTTGATAATTTATATCTTATCAAGATATAACTTGATAAGAAGTTACATATTTAACAAGGTCTTGACTAGAAAAGTTGATGCCACAGAAATATGCATTTACAAATACAACCCTATTGAGTTTACTTCCAGGTAAATAAATACAAAATTCTAGCCAAAAATATGCTCTTGCATACTTTGGAAATGTATGCATTTTAGGACTGAATTTCAATTCTTGTCAAAGTATTTGTGCATCTGAAATTAATTTGAAACAAAAAATGATTTAAGGCCAAATGATTCCAAATTAATTATACCATTATAATGTGTTTTTCACCCTTTTGGTGAAGAATTCATCATACACTGGTTTGCATCTTTAATCATGTTTTTCTTATTACTGTTAATGACTGATTTCTTGGAACTAATCAGAAACTCATATTATTGATGTGTTTTTAATCAGCGTATAACTTCACCTTGTAGCAATGAGAAAGATGTTTGGTCATGCAACATATGAAGATCAAGGTTTAAATTTACCTTCAGTAGTGGCAATTCATTGGGTGATTTCGGGCCAGTTGTGGATTTAAAAAATAAAGCCAGGGATGATACCAATTTAAGCCTCTTTGAAGTCTTGGAGAAAAGGCAATGTATAAATGTAACAAATAAATAATTAATCCATTCTAATTCCTGATAGTGAGGCAATATGGATTTCTTGTCATCCTCTTAAGCAGGAATAGTCATCCATTTGTCCAATCTAGTCAACTAGTCTGCCCATATATTATCAGCTGATCAGTATAAGGCTTCACTACTTTACATTTTTATTATCAGGAAAAACTTAGTACTAAAGGTAAAGGTAAAGGTTCCCTTGCACATGCGTGCTAGTCGTTTATGGCTCTAGGGGGAAGTGCTCATTTTTGTTTCTAAGCCAAAGAGCCAGCGCTGTCTGAAGACATCTCCGTGGTCATGTAGCCAGCATGACTAAACACCGAAGGTGCACGGAGTGCTATTACCTTCCCACCAAAGTGGTCCCTATTTTTCTACTTGCATTTTTTATGTGCTTTTGAACTGCTAGGTTGCCAGAAGCTGGGACAAGTAACAGGAGCTCACTCTGTTATGCGGCACTAGAGATTCGAACCGCTGAACTGCTGACCTTCTGATCAACAAGCTCAGCGTCCTAGCTACTGTAGGAATAATGTATGGTTTGTATAGGGACCGCAAGGTCTGTGATAAATTGATCATGCCATGACGTGAGCTGAGAGCACACTCTCTCTCTGTCCTGGCTGTGGTTCTTTCACTGACCTTGCTGTTCTGCCCAGCTGCATTGTTCTTTCATCTCCTCTGAATTATTATCAACTTAGCCTGGTTTGAAATTGCTAGCTGCTAAGCAACCTATTTCCACTCCCTTCCATTCCCAGCACAATGAATGTTTGAATTGATACTTCTCCACGGATCTCAGCCTCTTCCCGAGAATGTAACTTAGAATGTTACTGCCTGTAATTCTTTTCCTTGCCTCTGTTGCCTGAAAATAATTGAATCATGTATAGAAACTATGTAACCAGGATTTGCTTGCTTGGATGAATAACGTAGCAAAGCGAAGAATAGAAAGGCTTCTGGTTCTGGAAAGACTTTCACTCTTTGAAAACTTTCCTCTCCGGGACTCTGGCTCTCTATCCGCTTGGCTTTGGGAAACTGCTGGTTGGTTTCATCTGCATTTATTTCAACAGCTACTGAGCCACCACGTCACTCACCTTATTATATAAATGCAAGGAAGTGGTATCGATCAGGGACTGGCATGGCAGGAATTGCAAAAGACATAGAATAAGGGAGGAGGTTATGATCAGGAATCTCCTATCTCATGCTCAATTAGCTTACAAATTAACAAAGCTAACATAGGATAAGAAGTCATTGCCATGCCTTACAAAATCAATAACACAGGTACAGAAAGGTTGTGCTTCATGGTTCAGTTCTCCAGGGGACTAATACCAAGTTACTACTCAGGGTATCTGCAAAAATTTCAACTCTGGTTCCTCTTTTGCACATCAAGACATTTTTGGTGTGTGAAACTCACTGATGGGTAATCATTACATCCATTTATTTTAACTGTCTCATTCTTTTTTTCTCTTCATCAAATGAGTTACAGTTAGGGTTATTGATGGTTGACAGTTACCTCTAAAAATGTATGTACCCATGCTGTAAGCACAAGAAGGACATCACAGCAATTGTTTGTGTCCATGGTGTACAAAAACCTTTGGATCACAAAATTTCAATAATAGTGACAGACAAAAAGGAACAAGAACTGATATCTGATTTTGTTTCTCTGTGTTGCAAAGACTTTGTGTTGCATAACAAATGGGGTTGCTTTATGGTATTTGCAGCCTGATTTTGATAGAGAGGAACTGCTTGGTAATTGTTAATTTAATTTTTAAATTTTAATTAAGTCAATCTAGTCACCAATAACATATAGATTGTCTCTTGGTTATACTGTTACAGACTGTTTACACATTTGTATGTCTGTGAGCTGTTTCTGTGTCTGTTCTTATTTCCAAGTTGTTTCTATTACTTTCCAATTCATAGTAGAGAAATCAAATATTTGCCTACAAAATTTTGTATTCTTCAACTGTAGAGTCAATGAAATAATATTGGAAATTGTATTATTCATGGGCTTTTTTCATTGTAGCAGGATAAGCCTGTTCTTTAAGTAATTCAGGTTTTAAGTCACTCCATTTGCTCTGCACCTCCATCACTTTTCTTATGGGATTAGATAAACAGAACTTATAGAAAGCTAACAAATTACCTTCTCTAGAATCTTGCTGAATCGTACACATATTTCAATCTTTAAACAAAGCAAGAAAGTTTAATGGAAAGGTCCTCCTTGAAACTTCTGCAAGAAAGCCTCCAGACAAAATTAGATTGAAGTACATAAATTTTTAATTTACTGTAGATAATATCTACAGATGATAGGACTGGGAGTATAAGTAGAAAACAGATTTAACAAAAAACAAAAGTCATTCAGCACTTTTCATGCAGAGAATTGGCCCTGAGGCAGAATGGTTAAAAAAGGTCATTCAAAAGATGATATATTTCTAGAACTGACTGTCATAAGCATAATTCTACAAAGTTGGGGAAAGAAGCTGGAAATGCCCAGTGTCATCTGATGTAATATCTTGCCATGAGACATGTCTTTAGTGCCACTTTCTCTCATGACATGAAATCATAAGTATTGGATTGCATGCCGAATAGGTAAAAGAAACCATGAACAGGGCACAAAGGAGTAAATGACAAAAACATGTCGATTAAACACTGTTTATTGAAATTATATTGGACCACAGCAGTTTTAGAAGAAATGAATGGAGGACATTCTTTTAAAAGACTGTGGCATTGTCTGTGAGGAAAAATTATCAGTGATCATCTGAATCTAGGTTGTCATCTTCATTTTTAAGATTTGAGATTTGTTCTGCAATGCATGGTAATTCATCTGCCACCTTCAGATTTTTAAAAATAGCTTTCCTGTTGAAATAAAATACCAAAGCCATTTTCTTCTTAAAAGCGAAACAACTCAACAGTGCCTAAACGTATTTATGAGTTTAGGGAACTCTATAGAACAGACAACAGTAGCTCTCTGTCCTATCAGATGGACCATACCAAGAGTCAATTTCACAGGAAGGCTACACCTACTTTTATTAAGAATGGTTATAATAACAGAACCTTGCAAGTCTGATTATGCTGCACTTCCTCCCCTTCTTATGCTCCTGTGAATTACTGTAGGCGGTTTCTGCCTGGCCTTAGTTCACAAATTTTCTGTTGGTTTTGGAATTAAAAATGTGTTTTTCACTTTGATAATTGGTCACTCTTATCTTCATTAAGGTCATCCTCCTTAAACTCTAAAATAACATTTCAATTAAAAAAAGCTGTATGTTTTCTAGCTACAACACTAATACAATAACCTAGAACCTTACTGGTGTGAGTGATCAGGTGATCCCAGAAAACCATTCCTTTAAATCAGCACATTGCCCTCTCCTCACATGCTTTTCATTTATTCACAAACAAGCCAAGGCCAGTTGCCAGAAGGTCAGTATCTAGACAGAACATGAATTTTATTCATTTTAAAAGAAAAAGAACTCATGTTTAAAAGTCCACTCCTTCACCTTTAAAGACAATGAACAACAAGGATTGCTGCTCCATTACTTGTTTTGTAGATTTTACCAGGGGAATTAGCATTTGTTTTTTTGAGAGGTGAAGCAAAGAACAGCCTGGAAATGACTGGATAAATGCCTAAAAATAGACTTTTAGGCTGTGGCTTTTGTCTGCTAGAATGGGAACATTAGCAAAAGAAGGGCAGTCAAAAGCATCACTGCCATTATCAGCCAATCAAACCAGAAAGTTAAAAAAAAATGGCACCATATTGTAAACTTGCTACTTAAAAGGAGGTGTACTCTTCACATGTTCCTTTGTTCTTTCAGAATACCTTTGATGAGAACACACTTCATTTTTGAAGGCATTTTGAATCTCAGCATCAATAGGATGCCACATTCAATACATACATTCACAAAGGCCTAAAGCTGATTCTAGTATCTTATTCTAGTATCTGTTGAACATCACAGCATGATCAGCATGGCTTTGTGAACTGAAGCATATTATATATCTGCAGGCATGTGCATGGTCAGACTTACACCTTTGATACAGCCAGCATTCTAACTTTAGTTACCTGCTTTTAGGTTGCCCTCCTAAAGTTCAATTTGCCCATAGTAGAAAATCATAATGAAAACAGGCAGTTAGCGCATGGCATGATTGCAAACAGAGGAGTCCTCTTCTGTGATCTGCTAATTTCTAAAAAATATGTATTTATTAAATGTATATGTCGCTCGACTCCTAGCAACTCTCATTGCCATGCTGCAAGAATGATATGTGGTAGATATATTTCCATTAATTGATTTATCCTACTTTATTGAAGGTTAAAATCTCTAAGTTGAATTTTAAGTTGAACATCAAAATACGTTTATGTTGACAGCTGAGGAGTGGCCTTGTGTTTATAACAACACCCTCTCAACAAACAACTCCAAATTATGTATCATTACCCTAGATATTGTTAAATGCAAGAAAAGACAAAAAGGAAAATGGTTAATGTATATTTTTAGATCATTATTGCCACTGTTTCAGAGTTTCTGAACATCTGAATTACTGCTATCAAATCCTGCATAGCAACCAACTGTCTTAGTTAAGTCAAGTAAAAATGTAATTTTAAAAATAACTGCCCCAATTTTAACAAGGCCAATGGCTTATGGATTGTTTTCTTCCAATTTATAACAGTGTAAATTATATCCCTCTTGAAATCATACAATTTCTCGGCTGTAACTAGAAAAATTGATGAAGAGGGAAAATAGCATAAAAGAAGTATTTGAAGCATTTTGTCCTAATCAATACAATTTATACTGAACAATGCCCAGAGCCCTTCTTTGAGGGAGCTGGGTGGTTTAAAAATAGGAAATCTAAATACATAAATAAATAAATACCACACACACAATTACTAATCCCTTAAAATTAACTCCATCATGAAAGAATTTGCCAAACTGGTTTCCTTGGTGAGGAAGTAAAATGATTTAAATGTAGCTTGATAGAAACAAACATGTACTTAAAGTACACTGATCTAAACTGCTACATTAGTCCTCTATTCGAGCTGAATCAGAAGCTATGATCAAAATTGTTTAGTGTAAAAAATGAGTATCAGCAATCGGTGAGAGAGAAATGACTTGGCATTCAGGTACAAGCACTGAAGCTTTTAGACTTTGATGTTAGAGAAGACTCCTTGACCATAGAGAGTCAAGAAAACAGCCAAATTTATTTATTTATTTGTTTGTTTGTTTGTTTGTTTGTTTGTTTGAATTTCTATGCCGCCCATTCCCGAAGGACTCC
>JANHJO010006787.1:36743-51647 GCA_032468235.1 Pseudoxyrhopus heterurus | reverse complement strand
CAACCAGAAGGAAGTATCCTCCCACTCCAACAGAGGATCAGACTGAACTGCAACTGAACTATATACAATACATAACAATTTCCTTGAAATCCAACACCAAAATGTTTCTGCTTTACAAACTCCAATAAAGATCTAATGTTTGAAACAGAAACACAACATCTGCTTGAGAGGCTAGTTTCAAAGGTATTCTTAATGTTCTGCCTCCTTTGGAATGCATATTATAGTTTCAGAAGGAATAATCTTATACTTTTCAGTTTGGATAAAATATTGACAGAATGACTTGCTATTTCAAATATCAACCCTTTAGAGTTCATTGTTAGCAATAGATATCGTGGAATGGGGGGAATAGATCTCTTTATCCATTAGGTGGTAAATGTGCATGATAGATTATCTTAAGTTATTTATCCAAATAAGGTGAAATTCCACAGATTTTCACCTTCACTTTTTATCATTAATGGCAAAGAATACAGGAGCTGTAATTCAGAATATGAATTATAGTGCATTTTCTTGCTTTGTCCTTTAGAGATTCTTTTTGCTACTCCAATCTAAATCAGAACATATGCCACTGAAAACAGAGCTATGAAGTCTAGATCCTACTGGCCACATGTTTGCAATTACTTGGGTGGGACCTGAAAACCAAATTAGGATCTAAATAATAATTTATTACGAAAAAAACAATATTTCAGTAAAGTTATGTATTTGTGTGTGTGTGTGTGTTAACAACCATCTTTTGAAATTGAGCTTGAAATGAATTATGCTAGATGATACATATTTTAATACAGATGAGTGAAGTGTTCCTTTTGTCTCATCCGCCCTAGCGCATAAACCTTTATTTTCATTGCAATTATAGAACGTTACGTATTTCTAAACAATGCAATTGCTGTAATATTTATATATTCCTTGCATATGTGTGTGTTTTATATCTGTTTGTTCATTTAGTTAACCATGAATTGAGGTCACATTTTTACTGCATATCCTGATACATACAAATCAAATTTAAACAATACAAATCCATGTGCAATACTCCCAGCAGTTTAATTTTTCCTGAAAATTTCTCCATGCTGCTCAACTTTAACAAGGAAACTGATTAACATTTGCATTATTGAAATGAAAGGTACACTTTGGGCTGAAAGGTGAGTGAGTGGAATGTGTTAAAACTATGGCATGTGATTCTTCTAATGCTGCGCCAGAAAGGTATTAAGAGGAAAGAGTGAAAGAGCTGGAAGCAAGATTTTCATCAAAAGGAGCAGGTTTAAGTTCAGCATCTAGGAAAGAAGCTTAATGAATACTGCAGATATGCATAACTGATAGGAAACATATGAATCAAGGTTGGTTGAAGTTTTATTTGTGCAGGATGAGCACTTTGGGAGGCATTGCAGCCATTCTCAGAGAACATCCTGAGCACTAGTCAGAATCCAAGGTTTGAAACAAAGGTTCTGCTTCCTCAAAAGTGCTTGTTGTTGTTGTTGTTGTTGTTGTTGTTGTTTCTTTTGAAACAGGACTGATCTCTGCAAGTGGCTACTTTTTGTCCTCGAACATGAGCTGCCCCCACTCTGGGCCCACCAACTATTCTCCTCCTTTTAACACAAAAATGTCAGCCCATGACAGATTGGAACACGTTCGCCTCTTATGCACACAGTGTTGCCTTTGTGTTCTTACCATCAGTGAACATCCATCATGTTCTAACCTGACAGCTGGCAGCAGAGCTTTAATCCCTCCAGCCAGTTTGGAATTACGGACCCACAAAAGGACTGTCCCCAGTAGCCTTGTCCTGGCCGTATCCAGGCATGGATTGGCTAATTAAACCCTTGCCCAGCACACCAGAAGTCTTTCCACACAGATCTTCCCCAGTGTAACCAAATTTAAGAAAAGGTGCCAACTGGCTTCACTAGGCAGTAGTCCATTTTACTCTGGGTTCACCCGTCCCCTGGGTCAGAGTGGAATTGTGGCAGTCCTGAAGAAATGTAAAAAGGAACAATTTGAAAACTTTTCCAGCTTTTCATCAACAAAGATGGCTTGTTCCATTCCAATGGGGGAAGGCAGAACCAGCCGTGGAACAACAAATTACCAGTTGATCTCTGCTTCTACTTAGTCTGCTGCTGGTTAACCTAGATGAGCAACTTCAAGGCCCATTTTTGCTCCTCTTATTGCTCTTGATCTTTACACTGAAATTGAACATCAGACAATTTCCCAAAATGAATGCCTTCTATAAAGTAGGCTACATTGCAACAAGTTGCCAGAGATACATCTTTTAATAAACTACAAAACAAATCTTATAGAGTATAGGAAAAACCCAGTGGGGCCCTAGATTGCCGTACATTTATGGCACATTTACCCAGAGTTAATTAAATTTCGGTATATAAAATTATCCCAATTTTATTAGGATTTTAGGATTGCGGGAGACAGGGAAATTGTTATTTACAATGTGATTTATATCTCACCTTTCCTTCAGGAGGCCAAGATAGGAAACATGGCGTTCCCTTTTCCAATTTTTCTTCATGGTGACTCTTCCAGATAAAGTAGGCTGAGAGATGGCTGGCTGAAAATCACCCTTTCTGTTTCCACTGCTGAGGGTAGGAATGAATCTGACTCTCTTAGTCCTAGTCCAATACCTTAAGAAAAAAATCACAGTCTCTGAGTTGATATAACATGAGTCACAAACTAGTCAACCAAGTTTGGCTTTTAGTCATTTTAGACTAGTGCGTTGTGCTAACCCAACCTGAATGGATTCTGTAAGATACTAGTCCAAACTATGGTTGCCACAAATAGAAAGGACTTGCCACATTCTATATACCCAATATTAGAATGACATTTGGAGTCAAATGATAGTTGTAAAGACTGTCATAGGTTTCATATAGTTGGACTTCAATGAACCATCTTCTTTGAGTGTCCCCCGTCTCCCTTATTTCCAGAAGGGAGAATTAGATGCAAAGACCTAAACAAAAGCTACAGGCTCTGAAATTGAAGATCTACTGTGCCTCAGTCCCTGGTATTTTGTTGGGACAACTTTGATGGGCTGTTCTTTATGACCGAGTTAAAATGCTATACATCATTTCTTGAACTCTCCAAAAATATACCAAAATAAAATTTTCCACCTCTGTTGGTGATCACTTCAGATAGTCCTCGACTTAGTGACCATTCAAAGTTACAATGGCACTGAAAAAAAGTTACTTACAACTGGTCCTCACTCTTATAACCATCACAGCATCCCCATGGTCACGTGATCAGCATTTCAGCCCTTGGCAACTGGCATGTATTTATGATGGTTGTAGCATCCTGGGGCCATGTGATCACCATTTGTTACCTTGCCAATAGGCTTCTGACAAGCAAAGTCAATAGGGGAAGCCGGATTTGCTTAATGACTATATAACTCACTCAACAACTGTAGTGATTCTCTTAACAATCATGGCAAAAAGGTTTTAAAATTGAGCACAACTCACTGAATCACCTTACTTAATAATGGAAATTCTGGTCTCAACATTAGTCATTAGTCAAAAACTACCTGTGTCATTCTCGCCACAGACACAACACCCACAAATGATACTGTCCTTCCTTATAACATACAGAGTATGCTAGATTGGTGTATTTTGTGGGCTTCATTTCCTCCGCTCTAAGCAGATGTTACAGCCTGCAGGGAAACTATTTAGGATGGGGAAAGTGGACATCTTGGATAATTAAATACTGTTAAAGTTAATGATTGTTCTCTATCTCAGGAGTAGATTGATCATCATATGAAGGCAATGGATCATGAAGACAGAAGAAAAAAGAGGTTGCCATGGACATGTTTGCTTTACAGTTTGATGCAAGTGAGGAACAATCTCTTCATCAGCAGAAGCTATTATTGTTCTTTACAGGTTCCATTACTTCCCATCCTGATTTGCCTTAGCATGAGATAGACATGAACACAAGTAGCTGCCATATCAGTGCAATTTCTTAATTGTTTTTTATTGTTCTAGCATCCCAAATTAGATTTTGTTTTTGCTTATTTTTATCACTCATTGGGAGTTCAGGAGATAAACTGCTGTGCTGTTTCTACATGTGAAATAGTGTGGGCTTTGAACTTGGGTGGGTATGGTCTGGTTTTAAGCTTCTGTTTTAAAACAAGCAGTAGACTTGCTTTTCCATGTTTCAAACACAAACACCTTCTCTCTTTTTACCACTTATGCAAAAGGGACTGGGTGAAGGTGTGAAATATAGGTGTGAAATATAGACCTTTTATATGGTTATCCAACGTACAATATATGGAAATTAGTGACAGATCTTCTACAAGTTCTAGAGTACCAGTTTATAGGTGCTAAAGGAAAAATAGACAGGACTTAAGTGCTGGACATACTTAGTTTCAGGTTCAATAGTAATAAAAAAGGATGAACTTTATACAAATGTCAGAAGTATTGCCAGTTTAGAGGAGAGAATGGAGAAAGAATTGAAAGAAACGATAAGTCAAGCAAGAAATGGAAATGGCCAGGATTAACTGGGAATGGCAAACAGTATAGATGAAAATATAGCAGGCTCTGTAATGGTAAAATACAGAACAATTTAAGTGCAAATACACTCACCCCATGGATCTGAGAGCAAGAAGAAGACACATAAAAATATATGAACTTTCAATTGGACTATTGCTGCCACCATCTTGAATTTTTTTAGTACATTCTGCATACAGCCCAGTAGTCACAACATTTACATTTTATAAAAAAAATAGGTGAGCAGAATACCCAAATGGCCTGTATCCAATTTTTGGAAATGTCTGCTTGTTCTAATCAGAGGTAATTAAACAAGCCAGGTTTAAATCATTAAAAAAAATACCAATTGGGGTTACAAAAAGACCACACTACCAAGAGCTGAGCTGCCATGAATCACAAGAGTTATGAAGATGTTGCTCTCTTTGTGTGCATATTAATGAAGGAGAATGTGTCAGTACAAGATTCCCCTTGCTTTATTTCTGTCCAACATCTAATGTTTAGGTGGCTAGCTAGATTTTGAACCATCACTTAGATTATTGTTTAGCCTAGACATGCAGTTGTGGCAGTAAAGCAACTCCAAAATTCCAGGTATCGCATGCAATTAGAGCAGACAGGGATGCCCTACTTTTCTTATACTTTAAAAAAAATGTGGCAAGAGAGGATCTTTTTCCAGACTGCGTCTTTTCTCACCCAACAGCATTGTGACATATTCCATTAGATGAAATTCTCTGCTCTGCATAATAATTAAAATGTACTGATTCTTGAAACCCATCTCTACGTATAAACATGTGATATAGAGCAGGCTAAAATAAGGCACATATTTGCAAGTAAATGCAAAAGCCAATTTCTTCTGAGTGTGCATGTATGTATTTGCATACTTTTTAGGCATGCTGCACAGATGCCAAAAATTTGAATATAGCCAAAAATGTGGGTAAGGGAGGCACATTCTCAAAGCAATTATATTTGTGCCCTGTTTAAAATTAAATATCATATTCTGGTCATAAGTGAGGCAGCTCAGTTATGAGCATCCCAAGAAGTCCTAGCCTTCCCTAATGAATCATAGGCTGGTGTGGCTGCTAACTGTGTGGGGCAAATTCGAAACATGCTAGAAATTTGCCCAAAGTCCCTCCCCATTGAGCCCGTGGGCCGAGAAATGTGAATAAAATAGAAAGTCCCTCTGACTGGGTGGGGGGATTTTGAAAGGAAAAATATTACCACTTTTTCTTTTCTTTTTTTGCTTACATTCTTTCCATTGACCAGACCTTCAACTGGTATTTGGCCTGAAAGCCATGCTAGATGAACTGGATGGAGGCTCAACTCTCACATCCTAGCATAATGCATTCCAGTCAAATTTAAGCTCTATTGAATGTAGTGTGAATTATTTCTCCAAAAACAATAAGAGAAGAATGTGGAGCAAATGAAAAATAAAACTTTATTGAATAAGTAGCTAGAATACAAGATGCCTGGGTGGTGCTAAATAAGGAAATCACTGCAAGGTTTTAAATTTCTCTGTGTTGAATTGAAATAGCCATAGCTGTGCACTTAAATCTAAGAGAGCTGCAGTCCTGACAAAGATAATGCAAAGTTGATGCTAGATGTGATGGACATTTTAAATGTATTTCTTTTTCTGTGCCTATCCCCTACATAGAAAAAAAATCCATTATACGGAGAGAAAAATATTTTTGCTATTGATTATCCTAGTTCAAAACATAGCAATACATCACAATGAAGCATATCTACAAAATGGGTTCTTTATAACCACTTCTTTTCTTTTAAATCTCACTAGACCTTTTGAAATCCTCTCCAAAATACTTCCTGTTATTTGGCTAGAACAGAGATGGGACATTTGTGGCACTTCAGATACAGATGGTTTCTTGTCATGACTGCTAGCTGAGAATCCAACAACTCCTGGAAGATCACAGATTCCCAAGACTACAGTAAAACAAATAATTTTAGGAAAGGACTATGACTCTTTTAAACCAAAGAATCCTTTGGATTATAAAATAGCAATTTAATTTGGACCAACATTTCATGGACTGGAGTCATTTAGTAAGATGAATAAAGTGTTATCTTCAGTTGAAGAAGGGATTGTATGTGCAGCACTTAAATTTATCCAAGAACAGAGCAGAGTAATCCATTTATATTCTGCAAAGAATATACATCCTTCCATTCACCACCATTCAATCAGAACTGAAGAAGGTTCTTGGATGAGAAGGAAAATGTTTTCAAGGAAAAAAACCAAGCAAGTCCAGTTGCCTTTTGAAAAGCACCTTTGGGATAACCATGACCTGGATGATTGAGAATCTCCACAGAAATCCATTTATAATAGCAGTCCCTCGTGATTATAGGATTACCTACTGGATCCATGACTAGGTGGATGATTTTTCTACTCTTATAATTGTTGGAAGATTGTCATAGGATTGCAGGAGGGGAAGAGACAAAGGCCCTCCAGACAAGTAGGTACTGAGAATCCAATGCACTGGAGGAACCAATGGGGACTAGTGTATAATCCAGTGAATCGGTGTGAATACAGCATGGATAGTGAACTACTATCTTCAGCAAATTTAGTTCCTAAGCAGCTTCAGTATGTTCCAGTGGACACCCCTGGTGACTATTTGGAAACAGAATATGTATAGAAAGTCATGCTTCATCCAATAGTATTGGAAGCAACCAAAAGTCTAGATTTTTGATTAATTCTAACTGAAAATGAATTCAACCCAAGGCTCAAATTCCACCAAATGTTATGCCATGGAACATTTACCCATAGTTTATTAAATAAATCAGAATTGGCTGACAAAACCCATAAACTAAGTCATTAATATAATTTATAAAATATATAGCAAGATACGTACAACTTGCTTTGACAAAACCAAATAGAATACAGTACAATTAAGTATATGTGAGCCCAGCCTAAAAGAAAGTGTTTTGAATAGCCACCCATTCATTTGGCATGGGACCAAACATTTGATACCATGGCAAGAGGATTGGACAATGGCCGCACAGTGTCATTGCAACTTATAGTCCCCCCAAATGCAGTCATTCCCCCCTTCCCACCTGCTGCTTGCTGAGATTCTTGCAAAGCATGTTAAATACCCTGGAGTCTGATCTAGCAGCATGCTGCTCTTGCTCTTAAGCAAGGGCCGGTTCTCAGAATCACTTAATGGGGATTAGTTATACATTAAGCACTAAGAGATCCTGACTATGAACTCTCATTTATGTTCTTCTGGTTGAGTTGGTTCACTCCCAGCACCTTGGGTGAATGACGGAATATGTAAGATGAAGTGCAGAAAGAGATGTAATAGAAGATGGTGCAATGAAGCACACAGAATAAGTTTTCTGTTTGTATTGGTTTATTACAGCAGTTTTAATACACCTCCTTTCTCTGAAAAGGTTACAAGGCTTCTCTAAAAGAAATAAAAGGAGTCCTGGGGATTTCACTCCGCTAGTCGTTACCAAATATAGGGGCCAGTGCTCATAAATAGGTACCACTTCGGTGGGAAGGTAACCACTCCGTGACATCATGGTGACCACATGACCACTGAAAGTTCCTCAGATAGCGGTGATTGAATAGCCTCGAAATGGAGATAAGCACTCCCCCCTATAAAATAAATAAAGCAAAATAAAAAACATCAAAAAGTAATTCCTGCATTCTGGAAAAGCAGCTACTTTCTTCTCTGCTCAAAGTGGGCAAGGATTTCCCCCTCCAAGTCTTAGCTAGAGGTACAGCATACTGTCTTATCCAGATGCTTTTTATGCCACCAATGCAGCTTAGACCATGCAAGATAGTCCTTTTTAGGTATGTTAGATGGTAACTTTTTAACTGTTAGCCAGCTTTGCTGATTTGGTATAAAAGGCGGTTAGTTCAATATATTTGGAGGGTGAAAGGATAGGGAAGTTCTATACAATTGAAAGCTGACCATCTGGATTTTTGCAGCTCAAATTTGGTTGCCCTCGTTGTTCCAGATAATTGATCTTTGAAAGAACAAAGCCAGGAAACTGAAGTAAACCAATCTGAGAACAAAGACAGCTGATAAAGGAGTAAAATACCCTGAACTCCTGGCCCTGAAGAAATACAATCATCATTTGTATCCAGGCCCATGGTTTAGCTCAATGTGTGAACTCAACTGGGTCTAAGTTACACAGTAAGTTTCATGGCTGGTGGGGAGCTGGAAGCAAGTCTTCCCAGTGTTGGTCTATGTACGAAGAGCTCCTTACAGTAATCCCATCTCAAGATGGCTAAGGAAGGAATGGCATCTGGTGAATAGTTCCTCCATTTTATGGGTAGAATATGATTGCACCATTGATTGCATGGGAGTCAATAAATCAGCAGTCAAACATCTCCAGCATGGAGCTGCAGTGCTTGTGCAGTTCAGAAGAATCCAGCCAAATCTTATCACCTGCTCCAAGAAAGAGGTTGAGGTGAATCTTCCTTTCAGGAAATGCTCTAGACTCACCTTTGTGCTTGTCCTGGCACTCTTCTTCCCCCAGACTCTAGGAAGCCTTAGGACTAGCAGGAAGCAATAACTGAAAGGAGCAGATGAGAAAGGAATGTTGCACAGAGCGGCCAGCTCAGCAACTGATCATCAATATCATTGTAGGAGTGCAAGTGAAAATAAATCCACAGGACTGTTGTTGGAGAGGCGGCTGGGCTTCTCTGGAGCACATGCCAGTTCCTTCATCCACTCACCCCCCCAGCCCCCCTTTCAGCCACAACACTGCCCCAAGCAGCCAACTAATCCCCATAGGGAGAGTACATGAAATCAGATGGACAAGTTTTGATGTGAAGCAGCAGCTTAGGGCAAGCTCAGGTTTCCTAGAGATTTGCTATATTTATCTCTGTGATTTAATGCCCACACGGGGTTTAAATGCCACCAAGCAGTTGGTGTGAGGAGCCAGAGTTTCATTCCCCAACACAGACTCTGCTTTGCCAGACGCTTGCTATGGAACTCCTAGAGACCAGTCCATATATTTTTACAGACCGGTTCTATGATGGGGAAAACTACCTGAGCCCACATTTACACAACTACGAACAGGCTGCCTATCAAGACCGAACGGCCATGACACTTTGTCCTGATGGTCGGGCAGGTATAGAAGAAAAGGTCTCAGTTGTGGCAGACCATAGTCCTGGCCAGTGTCTGCCTTGGGCATGCAAGGTGTGCAAGAGGAAAAGTGTGTCCATCGATAGGCGCCGTGCAGCCACCCTCAGAGAGAAGCGCCGGCTGAAGAAAGTCAATGAAGCCTTCGAAGCTCTGAAACGGAGCACTCTATTAAACCCAAACCAGCGTCTTCCCAAGGTGGAGATCTTGCGCAGTGCCATCCAATACATTGAACGCTTACAAGCTCTACTCACTACCCTCAATCAGCAGGAACGGGACCAACCGGAACTACGCTTCTGTAATGCCAGCACCCAGCCAGTGGTAAGTGCCAGGGGTGGGTTCAAACAATTATCTACAGGGACATAGAACTCACAGCAACAGGAGCTCTTCCAACTTGTGGGCAGGCCACAGTACTGGGGGCAGGCTACAGTATATTCAAAATTCACACTGATCACAATACTTTAGCACATTCGGTGGATGGGATGATGACTGTCATTTATGTAGCTCTAAAAGTGGACGAGACTAAGTTATGGAGGCTAGTGATATAACTACTCTTGGATCACAGGCAATGTTTCTTTAATGGCAGTTTCTGGTGATGGCAGTGTTTGGCCATTGTATTGAGCAGACTCTGGCACCAGAAGGGCCTTTGGACTAATCCAAGAGGGCTCTTATGTTCTTAGGAATGCCAGCTTTAAAATATTGGCGTTACCAATACCCAATACTCACCACTGAGTAATTATACTGAGGTTAAAATTATTCCTGCCTGAATCTATGGAGAACTATACAACATCAACCATCCTGGGTTAGAAAGACTAATAATCCCTTTTTAAAAACAAAAACAAAAAATCTGTGTTTGACTAGTTTATTGTTTTTATTTTTTGCTGTATACAGCACAAACTCATTTCTTGTGAGATGGGCTGCCATTTAAATGATAAATAAATAAATAACCATTCTGATCCAGCATTATTACCTTTCTATAAGCCAATGAACAGAATAGCCTGACTCAAAGCAAAACCAAAGAAGTCCACAGTCTCATTTATTACTTAGTCGTATTTTATATTGTTCTTTTCCAAAGGAGCCCACAGCAGTTCACAAGAGAATGCACATTATCTTAAATGATACCATTGTAATAAATCAACATTCCTTAAAACTGACAAGGATATAAATTATAACAAAGTTTTTGTTATACACTATAGGTAATAAGATAACCATGTTCATTAACATATCTGATCAATTAACAAGCATACAGGCAACTCAATGCTGGTTCAGAAAAGTAAACTGGAAGATTATATATTCAGAAGAAGAATGAATTTTATTTTAATATAGCATTATTAAATGTATATGTTGTTAAACATACATTATTAGTGGGCAATCATTGAGCACTCATGTGTATTTCTACACTGTATCCCTGTAAATTAATTTGTAACTTTTCAGGACTTCTCATTTAAATCACCTGAACCCATAAACTACTGACTCCACTGCAAAAGTGTGAAAGAACTAAAGCAACCCCACAATGATCAAATACATTTTACAATGATACTTTAGTTGTTTAGAGAAGCATGCTATCACACCTAGATGTATTTTTCAAGTTACGCACAAAAAAGGGGCAATGATTAAAGCAGAAGTGACAGTTGGGTAATGTTATATTCAACAGATGACACTTCAGAATCAAGCTGTAGCAGATGCGCCAAAGTAGAGCAATAGGTTGAGTGGTGGGAGCTGACATTTGCTAAGTTCAAGTGGGTTCCTAGACATTTCCATTTAAAAACAGCCAGGGACATTTGGATACCAACCTGGAATATCAATCCAAAAGGAAGAAAAATGAAAGAGGACCAGATGCCTGAATGTCTGGGCTCAGGAGCAGAATTTATCTTGTGACTTCAACTTTCCATATTTTTCTAGTGCCCTTTCGATATATGAGCTTGCCAGAAACATATTTTTTCTAATTAGATTAAGAATATCAGGAATGTTTGTTTGTATGTTTGAGAGAATGAGAGAAATGTGTGTTTGAAGAAATAAAATCCCACAAAGAGTTATCAAAGTTATTGAAATTACATTGGCGGCTGCTTGAAATTACAATAAAATATTCAAAACTTGTAACTTTTTATTCCTATTCACTCTTATCTCATCTGTCATCTTGATTTTTTCAAGGATAGAATTAATAAAACTTTAACATCATACAGATTTTTTTTCATGCCCCCTTCCCAACATATCCACATCTTTGGAAGAAAAGCTACTTTTTTGCAGAAAGAATACTCAGCTGTTAATTGCAAATAACCACAAGGGCAATTCTATTTATTAGCACTAGATGGAGATAATTTGTTTTTTTTTTTACTTAGGAATCTCTCCATACAAATAACACATTCACATTTGTTCTAAATAACAAGAAGAACATGCTAGCAGAAATTTCATAAGCGATGATCACTGCTGTATTCCAAACATCTTCATCTTCTGATTCCAGGTGCCAAGTGACCATGGATCTAGTAGCACCTCATGCAGTCCAGAGTGGACCACTCATTTAGAGTTCAGCACTCATCCTACAGGTAGGCTGGGTACAGGAATTCAAATCCAAATCCCAAAATCCTGACCGTTCTTATTTGAAATTAACTTGTAACTCTCTGCCAACTTCCATTCCTGTACATTTTAATATATGCATATTTTTGATACTATTTCCATGGAACTGCAGACCAGAAAAAAATCATGCAATAAAACTTTTATGTTTCTTAAGAAATAGCAATAAGTTCTGAATTGTGAAGGCGATTGTAGGCAACTGTGCTTTTTTAGAAGCAAGCAAGTGTTGTGTGTGAGACATGGAGAATCTTCTGAAGATTAGAATTATGTAGAGTTCTCTGAAAAGCAATAGAAATTCCACAATTTAGATTTTAAAATAAGCTCCTTAAAATAAGGAACTGCTTTATCTGTGATATTTATCCCCAAGGAGTCCTGGTGACGCAGTGGTTAGAATGCAGTATTGCAGGCTAAATCTGCCAACAGTCTGGAATTCAATCCTGACGGGCTCAAGGTTGACTTAGCCTTCCATCCTTCCAAGGTTGGTAAAATGAGGACCCAGATTATTGGGACAAATATGCTGACATTGTAAACTGCTCAGAGAGTGCTGTAAAGCGGTATGGAGTGGCATATAAACCTAAGTGCTATTGTTATTGCTAAGGAAGTTTATTTAAATTGATCTTTTTGATACAATGTAAATGTTAAGAAATAAGTATATAAATTGAACCTCTAAATCAAGCCAACAAAAGACACAAAACTCCAATAAGCAATGTTGTATTTGAAAATTGTTAATGACCAAGCCCAGATCTCATAAAACTGCCAGTATAATTTGCAATGTTTATGTTTTATCAGTGGTCCAACATTGTAGCTGTCATATTTGTCCCTCCAGCTGATTTGAAACTAAGGAGGAGAATGATACTTTTCCATATTTCACTGACAAGGGTGACTATTTGCCCTAATTTATTAAGCACAGTCCTCCACTTGATTCTGAATGGCTAACAAGGTCTATTTTAAAGTTAAATAATTTTATCACTTATTCTGAAGTTACTCTCTGGAAAGCAGGGTGATACTTTTTAATACAGTTCTCCTCCAAGTGGCCATTAATATGTGAATGCATTAGGACCCACTGAATGTGATAATTTTATATATTGACCTATCCATCTTTTAATGATTCTTGGATTCTTCACTTTTTAGAAGCAATAAAATACCTTGTAAAAATATATTGAATGACTTTAATAATCAAAATGATAGCAAGTATCTTAGAGACAGACATATAAAAATTATGAGTGAATCCCACCACAAAGTGTCTCAGATTTTGATTCTCCCATAGCACAGGTGTCAAACTCACCATGTCACTCTGATGTCACGTGATGTATCATGTTTTTTGCCTTCATGGAGCTGGGGTGGGTGTGGCCTGCATGTGACACATCTGGCCCGTGGGCCACCAGTTTGACACCCCTTTAGACTCATAGGATCTCCCCTCCTTCCTATCTTGTCTAGTAGCAATTGGATTTTCAAAGGCTCTCTACTTAAAATTGCTCCCTTGTTCTCCACAGATCACTTGCTGAGTGATGATTCTTCTGAAGACCGCAATCTTCATTCTCTGTCTTCAATTGTGGATAGTATTGTGGTAGAGGATGTAGCTGTTGCGTTCCAGGAAGAGAGATCTCAGAACTGAAGCAGCAGCCAACAGTAGCCATCTCTTCATTTTAGTCATCACCAGCACATTGTAAAATAGAAGAAATAGACACTAGGACTTTATAATTAGGAGATATTTCTATTCTCACTAATACTGAATGATATTCCAAATAGGGAAGAGTTCCCAGCTAACACTGGATGGCATTTCATGTCCCAATTCTGACCATTCTAGATAACAAATGAAGCCACTTATCCAATTCCATATGCCTGAAAGTGGTTTTGTTTTTGTTTTGTAACCCCACAAACCTAGGCAAGCTAGTGAGAGATGCCTAATCATACTCATTTAAGCTTCTGCCTGGTTTTCAAAAAGAATATTGTGACTTCAATGAAAAATATGGATCTGAATAGCATGTCCAATGTCATTTGATGTATTACTGCAAACACTAATTAAGGTTGAAAGAAATAACAGAACAGCATGCTAACGAAAAATGTGTTTCCTTCCCAGTTTTTAGAAATGTTCCTTTGGGGGCCAATTATTTTTTTTATTGTGGGTGTGTGCAAATGTTATGTGTGTTTTAAAAAGATGCTATTCGACCAACTTCTTTTGGCAGTTAGTTTGCAATTTCCAGGCGCAAAAACTATAGAAAATGCTGCCACTAACGTTTTCTCTTTCTCTCTCTTCTTTGTTTATTTTTACTGTGTGCAGTTATCATTTTTGTATTTTGCTAATTTATTGTGAGATTTTTAAAAAAATAAAAAATAAAGGTTTTCTTTGGTTAAATTTATTTTGAGATGGCATGGAATGCTCTCTTGGTTTCTTTTTGAAATACTCCCTGAAAAAGAAACGTATTTCATACAAATTATATTCTCTGTATATCTTTTGAGCCCACCCCTTTCCCTTCAGTGCTACATTTGATACATCTACTTTTCTTTGCCAATACAGAACTTAGCAAATGGTATCAATCTCTAGGTATACAAGAGACATACTTTAACTATTAGACCCCCAGGCTAATTTGTTCTAATTATCATCATACATATGCAAAAACACAGAGGGAGGACAGTTCTGTGGAGATGCCATCCTAGCAATAGCACTGATTTTCTTGTTGATTACCTTACAAAATTAACAGGAGCTGCGGTGGCGCAGTGGTTAGAACGCAGTACTGCAGACTACTCTGCAGACTTGCCGATCAGCAGTTTGGCTG
>JANHJO010006786.1:0-10817 GCA_032468235.1 Pseudoxyrhopus heterurus | reverse complement strand
CCAGGTCCCCCCCCCTCCAGGTCCCCATCCCTGCTTTCCTTCCTTCCCTGGAAATAGCCCTTCTAGCTGATTCATTGGCTGGGCGGCCGATGGGGGGGGAGGACCCACCCGCCAGTGAAATCTCTTTCCAGGAGGGGCTGCATTGCAGCAAGAGAGGAGGGGGAGACGGACACGCCTGGCAGGCCCCCCGCCCAGCCCAAGGCAGCCAGACGCAGCATCTTCTGAAGAGACACACGGACAGATCCGATCGGGGCTCTTTCCCAGATCCTGTTGAGAAGGAGGTAAGGCTGGCGAGAAACAGAACACCCCCCAAAGGTTGGATGCGATGCCGGGAGGGCAGGGCGAGCCCTTGCCTCTTTATTATTTATATATTCCACCTTACAAGGGTTGAGCCACTCAAAAGCCCTGGGCATCTGGGGATGCGATAAGGTATTTTATTGTACCATGTAGATACAGGATGCTGGGTTATATTGCATTTCTATCGCCAGAAAATATGTGATATTGCTGTACATGAATAGACGATGCTCTATTAAATATTTTTCTAGGTTATTCCCAGCCAGCAAACCGTGGCCTAATGTGATTTTATATTATATAATATTGAATATTGTATAATATTACACCATCTCATCTCTCTCTCTCTCTCTCTCTCCCTATATCTATCTATCTATCTATCTATCTATCTATCTATCTATCTATCTATCTATCTATCTAAATATCTATCTCCTTTCTAAGTTACTATAGATCCAGAAAACCCGACACAATGTAATATATAATTTGATTTCATTTTCCCATTTTTTAGCAACCTTACAGCTGAACCCCTTGTAAAATTGTATTATGTCACACAATTCTATATACTATAATGTTTCAAGGATTCCAAATAACAATTCTTTTTTTGTTAAAAAAAAAGGCCATTTTCTTTCATCTTGTCAAGTTCAGAGGGCTGGAAGATAAATAAATCTGATGGAGACATGAGCCCCTTAATTCATCTTTTAAAACCCCAAACCTCAGTCCTTTTAATAGCCACCATGTCTTGTTTTCTCTCTCTCTCTCTAAAATCAGTCAGGGGGAATTCAGTGCCACCTACCCTCAAGGGAGGGGATTTAAAATGTTAAACATTCCCCGTCTCTTTTCTGTTTATTGGGCAGGGTCGGCACATGCCTTCCTTTTTAATACTGCCAAATCATCCAGCCATCTCTCCACCACCAGCAGGGGCAAAAATAATTCTCCAAAAATGCTTCCCGCACACAAATAGAGAGATGCAAATATGTCTCCTTCCGAACAGGCTGCTGAGGATGCTATATTTAAAGAGGACAGATGTCTTGAGTAATTTCATACGCGCCACCGAGTTCCTCCTTCACAGCCTGGCCATCCTGGGTAAAATAAACCCAGCCTGGCTTGGCTTGGAAAAGTCTTCGTTAAGGCCCAGAGGATGGCCGGGTCTTTTAAAAGGGTCTTACGGAGGAAAGGAAGAGGGAGGGGGGGCAGAGAGGGTCCCTTGGGGAATTGGCAAATAAAAAAGGGGGCAGAAGGGAACCAGGCTGGCAAAGCAGCCACCCCCGAGAAACAGGCCTGTATTTGGGGGGGATGCATGCAAGGGAAGAGGGGAACAATTATTGCAGGAAAATGGCCAACAGCAGGGACCTGCCCTGAAGAGCAATTCTGACAAGGAAGGAAGAGGGTGGGTGGAAAAGACGGGCCGAGCAGTTGACTCTGGGCGGCTCACAGTTCAGAAACAAGTAGTCCTTGACTTACAACAATTCGTTTAGTGGCCGTTTGAAGTTACAACCATTTGTGACCATTTTTCACGCCGACGACCATTGCAGCGTCCTCATGGTCCCCTGATCAAAATTCAGAGGCTTGGCAACTGACTGGTATCTATGACGGTCGCAGAGTCCCGGGGTCAACCTTCTGACAAGCAAAATAAACCATGGGTTGGGGGGGGGGAGAAGCCATTTCAGAATTGTGTGACTAACTTAAGAACCATGGTGGTAAAACGGGGCAAAGCTCACTTAACGACGGCCTCATAAATGTTGGGCTCGACTGTGGTCGCAACACGAGGACTTGCCTGTATTACAGTTAAAATCTCAAAAATGTTTTAAAACCACCCTGTCGCCTCTTTCCTGCCCTTCTTCGCCCCCTCCCTCCCCCCCCCCAGGAAGAAATGAGGGACACCGTGAACTCCCAGTATGATTCCTTCCTTTACTGGAGAATGCCCATTCCTGAACTGGACCTCTCCGAACTGGAGTGCCTGGGACTGGCCGACCTCGCCCTCTTCAAGCCCAAGCGGGGCTTTGGCAGCCTCGTGTCCGAGCCGAAGGCCCAGAAGCCAGGCCTGGGGGGCCCGGAAGACGCGGAGAGAGCCCTGCTCCCCTTCAGCAGCTTCAACTTCTGGAGGGCCCCCATCGCAAGCATCAGCCCCGTAGATTTCGACCTCATCTGAAGCCTGGAGGCCTGGCGGAAGCCACGAGTTTTTTTTTATTACACCCCCAACTGCATCTTTCCTGGGGGTGCTTCCTCCCACCCCAAACTTCTCTGTGGTTCCTCTGTGCCGTGTTTGCTCTTCCACGAGCTGATGTGTCTGAATCATTTGCCATAAATCAAAAGTGGACTGTTCACGTTGGTATGAGTGTATTTGCCAAAATGCTGTATCTGTCTCTTCCCCCGTGTCCCCCCAGGTCTGCCAGGGTCCAACAGGAGGACTAGAAGGAGTTGTAAAAAAACACCACCACCAAAATAAAAAATCCCCTTCTGTGCAAGTGGGACTGTTCAGCCACCGGGGTTAGCAACTGCCGGCTTTGTGCCCAAATCCGTCCTGCAAAGATTTGGCCCATTCGGTTATTATTATTTTATTTTGACCGAAAATCTCCTGCCAGCAGGAAAATAGCAATAGCACTGTATTTATGTACCGCCTATCAGGGCTTGCAACCCTCTCTAAGTGGTTTACAATGTCAGCAAAAAAGCACAAGATTCGTTTTAAAATAATAATCTCAATTTGAGAGGCTTATTTGAGCAGGGCTAAGTTTTGCAGAACCTTCCCTAATTTTTCCTGGAAGAGAAAGGAAATGGCAGAGAAAAGGGAAATTAAAAATTGGAGGGGTGTGCGTAGAAGAAAACAGGGCTGGTCCTGTTATGGGGCAAAGAAAGAGATCCGATTAAAATACGGCAGTGGGGGGGTCTGGTATTCTTTTCACAGGGATCTGAAGGATAGCAAAGACTGGTCAGGGATTACACACACATCCTCCTCCCACAAGTTGGCCCATGTGGGCATCTACAGGCTCCCTCACTTCCACAGCTGGTGGATCCACATCAGGAGTTGGGAAAAATGTTTTTTTTTAAAAGATGGATCTTGGAAGGGAAAACCGTTTATATCTTCTGTAAAACAGGGAAATGGGTGTGAAACCGAATCGTTCTGTGGTTCAGGTCCAATTGCTCGAGGGGTATCCAGAGGCTCTGGAAACGGTCCCAGCTCGGGGTGCAGGGATGAGTTGGAGACCAATGGTGCTTTATTTATTGCCTTCTCTGGAGATGGGGAAGTCCATGGACAGGATTCACACACACACCCATTCCTTTCCGGAGTGATTGCTCAAAATCCAGCCCTGTTTTAAATCTGAAGGGCCGCCAGAAAGAGGCAACCAGGAAGTCCCCGGCCTCCGGTCCAGCCCTAAGCAAAGAGCCCGTGATCTGGCTCCAGGAGGGTCCTTTGGGTCTCAAGCACGTGTGTGTCACCACAGCTCATGCGTGCATTCACATCCTCCACACGTGACATGATTTTTGGAGTGTTGCACTTGGGATTGTGCCCACCTGGGCTTTGGAGGGGAAGGAATGACCCAAAGGGCTGCCTGCCATCCGGGATGAGGGTATGTCAGGCAGTCCTGGGCAGGGGGGCGGCTGGGGAGCATGGGTGCGGACCGGTGGTCAAAAAACCCTTTGCAAAGACTTCAACTCCCAAAAGACTCGTGTCCATTAGATTTCTGATCTAATGCTGCAGTTCACACGGCTGGGGAAAATGGGACTCATAGTCCAACGCTTTGGGGACGAAGGGAGTGGGGATCTGGGATGATGGTTTTTGGGTTTCCACCCCTGCTTGTGTCCCCCCCACCCCCATATAATCAACACACACAACGAGATGGACATTTTATGCCATTCTGGGCACTATTGGTGATTCTACAGGAGGCGCCTGACCACAGAGACGCGGAGAGAAAGAGCGCCTCCATTCAGGGAGCGTTAGAACGCGGTCGGCCTCGCCCCCTACCATAGACAGGTTGAAGGGCAGAGCGCCCTCACCCGCGCCCCAGCGATTTCCTTTCCGCTGCCGGAAGAGCGAGGCTGTGTGTGTGTCACACCCTAAAGGTTCCCCCATCAGAGGTACTTCCGGGTGTGCCATTTTTTTCCCTCCCGTTTGAGGGAGCGGCTTGTCCATTTCAAAACAGCCCCCTTTTATCGCCGTTTCCTCCGGAGCGCGAAGAACTTTCCAAAACAGGCTGATCTGGACACGGGGAGCCCCCCCCTCTCCCGCCGCCTCCCAGGGTGAGTCCTGGTCTGGGTGGCGGATTAACGGGGCCTGGAGAAAAAGGACCTCCCCCCCCGAGGGCTGGACTACAACGCCCATTGTTCTGTCCCTCCTCCCTGGATTGCACTGCCCCTCCCCCCTTCTTTTGGACTCCAGAGCTTTTCGTCCTCGTGCCTGGACTAGTGCACTTCCCATCACCCACCGACCAGCAGAACCACAAAGACTGCGGCTCCCATCGTCCCCTGTAGCAGGACCGGGTGGTCCTCCCTTTAGAGTGGCACGGCCATGAGGACTACAACTCCCATCCTGCTCCTTGGCTGGGCTCACACCAGATCCTTGCTATGTTCTCTTAATTCCCCTGGATTGAGATTAATGGAGTAACAGAGTTGGAAGGGGCCTTGGAGGTCATCTAGTCCAACTGGACACCCCTGCCCTGCACCCTATCCCATGCTGGGCAAGCAGCTGTCCAATCTCCTATTTAAAACCTCCATGATGGAGCAACCACAATGTCGGAAGGGTAGAGCCAAACTTGTTTTTCTTGTTAAGATCTTGCAGAGAGAAGGATGCCAGGCGAGGAGCACAACGGCCCAGGCACCTCTTTCCACCTGTGAGTAGAGCCAGACCCTAAAAGGGACGCAGGGGGGCACCCAGACCCACCACCACTGACCTCCTCCTGCCCCCCAGTCCAAATCAGTGAGATTTCTCTCCCCCCAGATGTTTGAAACCATCCTGTTCCCCTGTATAAAGATGGCACTGATGGACCTGGGGAAGAAGCTCCTGGAAGCGGCCCGCCAAGGCCAGGATGATGAAGTCAGGCTGCTGATGGCCAACGGAGCCCCCTTCATCACCGACTGGGTAAATCCAGGGTGGAAAAGCCACCGAGGTGGGGAGGAAGGCAAGACAGGGACAGCAGGACTGTACATTTTAGGAGATAAGATGGAAAAAGTTTATCTCAAGCGGAGTCCTCCCTCTATGGAAACAAAGATGAAGAAACTCATCATGGCTCCGCGAAGGAACTGGAGGGCAACCAAGGATAACCATCTTCCTGCTTAATCATCCAACAGCTGGGAATATCGGCCCTTCACCTCGCTGCTCAGCACGGTCATTATTCGACGGCCGAAGTTCTGCTTCGGGCCGGAGTCAGTCGAGACGCTCGGAACAAGGTGGACCGGACGCCCCTCCATATGGCGGCTGCAGATGGTCACTGCCGCATTGTCGAGCTGCTGGTCAGGGTAAGCAGGGGCTTCTCGTGGCCGTCCGCTTTTCCTTGTAGGTCTCGTCAACATGCCACGGCTTTGGTAGCCTTTCTTCTCCCCGCCCTGCCCAGACGGTTCTGATCCGCTCGGCGGGTTTCCCTTTCCAGAACGGCGCCAACGTGAACGCCAAGGACATGCTGAAGATGACCGCCCTGCACTGGGCCACCGAACACAACCATCGAGACGTCATCGAGCTGCTTCTCAAATACGGGGCGGACGTCCACGCCTTCAGCAAATTTGGCAAGTCCGCTTTCGACATCGCATTGGACAAGAAAAATCCCGAAACTTTGTTGCTGCTGCAGGTGGGCTGAAATCCCATCTTTGGGTCTCTTGAGTGTCCCTCCTGCCTGTTGTTTAGTTGTCATTTGGGGCGGAATCTTTGGGGTTCTGGCTTTAATTGCACAGGACGCACGAGGACACTGGACTCGGGTCCTTATTTGAGTCGTTTCCACGGTGGCTCTCTGCTCAGATGTTGGCTCTGGCAGCAAAGAGCTGTTTTTGGCCTGGCTCCCTGAAGCCCCAAAGGCTTTCTCTTCTTCAGGAAGCGATGCAGAATCCGGTCACTGCCGACCCCAAGAGGGTGCATGGCATCCCAGGCTCCGTGACGGTGACCCAGCCCTTCCTTCTGGCTTCAGGAGAACTGCTGAGCCTGGCCAGAATCATTTCTTCGGTGGATACCAAAGCAACCTCAGGTTGGAGCATAATCCCTCCCATCCAACCCTTTGTTAAGAGGCCGGAATAGGGGTCCACCTTGTTAAGAGGTGTTAAGAAGGCCATCTCCTTCGGGAGCATTTTAATGTTTTGACTCTCTCTCTCTCTCTCTTCCCTGCTTAGGAGATTCCATTGTTTCCATGGGGCAGTTTCTAGACACCTCTGTTCTCGCTACCCTGGCGACCATCGCAGAGGCCTCTGGCCCCATTTCCAGTGCCAACCAAATTCCTGGTGGGTTCAAAGGCACCGTCAGGCTGGCAGAGGGAGGGTTGACATGTGTGGGTCGCAGTTGGACAAGGGTGACACTAATAACTTTTTTTTTCTTTTTAGAAATTTTGCACGCCATGTCTGAAACAAGAAGAGGGTCAAATTTTTAGAGCAGTGTTTCCCAACCTCAGAAAATTTAAGACCTGTGGACTTCAACTCCCAGAATTCCCCAGCCAGCCTGAAGTCCACACGTCTTAAAAGGTGTCAGGGCTGAGAAACGAGCTTTAGAATAATGCAGTTTTCCATTCTTAACTGAGGGAAGAAGCAAGTCCTTAACTTTCCTGCAAATCACTTGTGCTTTATTTCCACCAGGAGAGCAAGATGCTTTTATTTTATTTATTTATTTATTTAAAAAAAAGCAAAGTCTGCCATTTTCTGGAAAAGTCCAGCAGAGCCTTAATTTCAGTGACTCTTTAGAATCTCGGTTTTACCCTGGTTTAAAGACTTCTTCCTCCATCGTTGCAGCTGTCTCGGAAGAAGTTGTGGAAACTCTACCTGCCGACGCTTCCTTCCTGCAGGCGGTCGGTAGCGGCCAGCACGTCCTCGCGCTCGTGACCGAGGGCGTCCCTCTGGGTCATCTCCAGGCAGCTCTGCCGGCCACTCGCCTAGGACAGCAGTTCATTGTAATGATGCCGAGGGAGCAGGAGGGTAAGGGGCCGCTGGGGAGGCCCTGCCAAACAGCCTTCCTTGATTAAGGATACCCAGGTGTCTGGACTGCCATACCCATAAGCCTGGGTCCGATGGGAATTGCGGTGTTTGAGGCTGAATGCTGTGAAGATGGCCAGAAGAAGACTATCATTAAGCATTATTTTTAATGCTTAACCATTATTTTCGTCACTGGCTTTATTTTTATTTTTGGTGCCAGCCAGCCTTCTGATTCTGCCCTTTTCAAAGTCTGAGAGGGAGGACTGGGATTTATTAAAAAAAAAAAATCACTTGGTTGTAATTCTCCCACCTATTTTACCTGCCTGCATTGCATCCAATCCCTCCCCTGTTCTACTAAATTTCTCCACTGACTCTCCGTGTTTTAATGTCTTCCTTTTTCTCCTCTGCCCCTGCCTTAATTTTCAGTTGTGGTTGTGCCTGCTGGTCAGGAGGCAGGAGGACTCATCCTCGAGACCCTGCACGAGAATAACCACGTAGGCGAAGCAGATAAGCCGCCCTCCAAGAAAGTCAAAATGAAACCAGTGGGAGATGGAAAGGAGGAGGAGGAAGAAGAAGAGCAGGAAGGGAGAGAGGTAAGAACAATTCCCTTTGGTACACCTACATTCGCATCAGTCCTCACAGCATTGGTGCCCTCCCAGAAGTGCTGGACCTCAGCTCCCATCATCCCCAGCTGGTACATCAGATAATCCAGACCGCCAGATATGCAAAAGAGGAGAAGCAAAGGGCGAATTTGAGATTCAGGAGACTTGGTTGTGGCTCAGACGACGCACGTGGCTACCCCTTATAGTCTGTGTGTTTCTGGTTTACACCCTGGTGCAAATCCAAGCCCTTTCAGGTTTGTTAACCAGGATTCATAGCTCAAGGAATCCCAATGAATCTGTTGCTTAGAAAAGCCAATGCAAGCCGCCTTCCTTCGTAAACCAGAAATTCAGACGTTTGTGCAACATGCTCCCTGCAGGACCCACCTCCTCTCTCTCCGCAGAATGTTCCCCCCGGTGATAAAGCCCTGACTTTTCCCTAGGACGGCCACGCCAAAGAAGCTTTGCAACAGCAGTTCCGGGAGGCCAATCACCAAGCTGCGGAATACCGGAGCCGGCTGCTGGAGAAGGAGCAGGAAGCTGATCTCTACCGGCAGAAGCTGGCAACCCTGAGCCAGCAGGAGGCCGGCAGGGGAGGAGCGGCTGCCCAGGAGGAGCTCGGTGGGGCTGACGCCGTCAAGGTGTCTTCAGAAGAAACGGAGGGGCAGCTCCTGAGCGACACAGACACGGAGACGGTCACTTCCTAACCGCCAGGTGGCTGTTTTGCCGCACTTGTTAAAAGAAAACTTGAGATGGGAGGATATGGGAGCAGGTTCTATGAGGCTGCCCCTCACCAGCCCTCTAATGGGCTCATTCCGGGGGGTCTCTGTTCCATTCAGCAGAGGCCTTTAAGGCAAGCCAAGGACCTCAGAGCCCCCTTGCTAAGATCCGCTTGCAGGCACTGTCTTGGGAAAGGCCCCGTGTCTTGGGGCAGTCCTGGGGTGGAGAAAGAGGGGAGGGGGCCCTGGGGAAGACCCCTGAATCAGTCGAGAGCCACAGAGATCTGGGCAGCCCAGACAGAGCTAGAAATGTTGTCCAGGTGCCACATTCCCCCCCTCCCCAACCCGAAATGACACATCTACCCCAAATCCTGAAAAAAAGCTTGCAAAATTGCAACGGAGTCGATGAAAGGGAAGGGGTCTCAGGAGGTCCCGCTGCCTGCAAATGGCCTTCCGCTTAAGCCGTCATGCTGTGGTATTAACCCAGATTTATGCCAGGCAGACCACTCTTTTCAACAAAACCCTGTTTGCTGGCTATAGGGATGTGGAGTTTGGGGCCTTCCAACTGGTTTCTTGGCCGGGTTAAGAAGGGTTTGGCCATTGTAGCGCAGCCACATCCGAAGAACCCAACCCCAGCGTAGAGGGGTCTGACTCTTGTCTCCACCTGACTCAGGGTTTGGCAACTTTTAAGACCTGTGGATTTAAGCACGGGGGATTCTGGGAGTTGAAGTCCAGGCTGGGATCCTTGCACGCTTCCGAGGCTGCCCAGTTAGGATTGTGAGCTGTGCCAGCAGTTGAGCCTGAAGTCACCAGGCAGCCACGGTGGAAAACCAGCCCTGTTTTATTTGAAGCGTGCCGCGTTCTCCAACGAGAGCTCTGCCCACCTTTGCGCGAGGGTGTCCAGATGAGAAGTTGTGCCTTATGGGTCCTTAACGAGGCAGGGCGAGCACGGGGTGCGTTCCCCCACAACGCCTCCGTCTCTTGCCAGCCATAAATGTCGCCCCCTCTTTCACGTCAGTAAAAGATTCCCCAGACATCCAATAAAGTCTGCTTTTCAAACAGCTTTATGTACAGGGGTGTTTTGTTTAGGAAATTGCAAAGGTCTTTCGGAGCTTAAAATATTTGTTTCCGCAAAACGCGGGCCTCCCTTTCCCCTCGCCCTGCTTTGGGGTGGGCACATGCCTGGTGAATCCCATGCCAAGTTTCCTTCCTAAGCCACAGAACGAAGCCGCCAAATCTGCCCTGAGCAGGATGGGCAGAACCTCCCGTCTCCACCGGGCCCGAGCAGGTAGACTGCCCCCATGCGTGGAGGTTCTACCGAGGCAGCCATTCCCCGGCTTGGGCTGGCCATCTCCATCACTGCCTCCCCCCCCTTCAGGCCAGGCGGTAGTCCAGGGTGTCTTTCTCCACGTAATCGGTCCAGGTGGAGGGGGGCATGCTCCGGTAGGGGTCCAGGAGGATCCGGAAGCAACGGACGATCAGCACCGCCAGGAAGACGAAGAGGAAGAAGACGAAGAGGAAAGTGGCCTTCTGCTCCAGGGAGAGGGTGGGGTCGGGCCGGAGGGCGCTGGCCAGGGCGGGCAGGGAGCTGCCCAGGCTGGTGGCCATGAGGACTGGCGCCCCTGGCGAGCGAGCGAGCGAGCGGCCGGCTGTGTCCGCAGCACCGCCTGGAAGGGGGACAAAAGGCCCCGTTAGCGATGGGTGGTCTCTGCCACAGCTGAAGAGCCAAGGAAGAGAGGAGCCCCTGGCCAGGCAGGCAGCAAGTAAATTTAAGAAATAAATTTTAACAAATCGACGCAGGGTGGGGTCCCTTCCCCGGCCTGGGAGCCTTTTAAAAAAATGCCCTTTCATTGCAACCCTCGGTTTTGAGTGCTTGGATGGATCCTCAGCCCAACAAGAGGGTGAGAGTTTGGGGAGGGGTCTTAGGTTGCTTTCTTGACCTCTCTCCGGGGGAAAAGACTTTATTTTAAAGCTCATTCAACACAGCTCTAAAATTAAAAGATTCTTTGCAGAAGGCATGAACGAGGAGCATGTTAAGAATGCAACCCACAACTGCATTTTTAAGGCTGGGGGAGGGGAGGTGGCAGGTGGGGCATGGGGGGAACCCCGA
>JANHJO010006785.1:283985-299320 GCA_032468235.1 Pseudoxyrhopus heterurus | reverse complement strand
TTCTTCCTTTCTTTCTTTCTTCCTTTCTTCCTTTCTTCCTTTCTTTTTTGTTTTTAAAAAATAATCAGAAATTGTCAGGTTACCAAGCAATTTTCCAGATTCCAGCTTTATCTCTATTTGCAGAAATCCCTTTAGGGCTTACAAAATCATTATTAGAAAACCAAAATAGTAAAAAGCATGTTTTCTTTGGAACTGTGCCATCTGCCCAGAAAGAGAAAAGCCAAGGTACAGAAACCTGGGGTGGTAAGGAACATCAATAGGCAGCTAGAGAAGTTGTGAGTTATCAGTTTGCCTGATGATTTGGATGAATTATGTCTGAACACTCCCATTCATGCCCATCATGACAGTCATTTGTGAATAACAACCTCCATGGTAGCTATTTTATGAGAACATCATAAAATAGAGGTCATTTTAAATGCTAACCTTGTTCCATGAAGTTTTTCTGTTGATGAGTTGACTTCTTCAGTGAAGAATGCATAAAATTGACCTGTTGCTGATGAATGTAATGAAGCTCTAACATATCTCTCGGCAGCAGATCAAACATAGCTTGAAGCCTTTCCTGGTCCTTCAATATCCACTGTTTAATGATAGATTTGGCTCCTATGGAACTAGAATCATATTGGAATGACTTACCTAACATAGAGGTCTTTAAGGTGTGTCTCTAGGAATTATAATCTCCCATGTTTCAGAGGTTGGATCCATGCAATTGGCACATAGGTCATTTCCACATAACCCAGGAATTGTTTTTAACAGGATAGGACAATATTTAAACATTTCTTATAATGTCACAGAGATGCTGGTAAATGGACAAATATTTAATAGCTTCCTATATCAAATTCAATGGTAGAGAATGCAGCAGACAGATCTCACTGCAGAAACAATGACCTTTAAATTGGGTAGAGGAACCCTAATGCCTGAAGCTCTGAGAAGCTTTGCCTAGCCCGTCTAGATAAGTCTTGGAAATTTCTGGTCCTCCAGATACTGATGAACTATAACTTCTAGGAATCTGAGTTAATGTAACTATTGAAAAACTGGGAGTTGCATATCAGAAACATCTATCGTGCTTCCCCTGAAATAAGACTCAACTGGAAAATAAGCCCTAGCATGATTTTTCAGGATGCTTGTAATGTAAGACCTGCCCCCCAAATAAGCCCCAGTTAAGATTGTCAACCAGATGGGTGCATTTAGTAACCATACTTCCCTGCAAAATAAGACCTAACTGGAAAATAAGCCCTAATGCGTCTTTTGGAGCAAAATTAATATAACACCCGGGTCTTCTTTTGGGGGAAACACGGTAGTTTGCCATTGCTTCCACTTTCCTGCTGTGGACAGTAACAAGTTGTTAGATAGACAAATTCATTTTTTGCACTGTATATTTTCAAAGTTAGCACACTGAAGGAAAGTAAGCTAGAGTCATTCTCACCAGTGTGCTAACTTTGTTAAGGAACACATTCAGACTTGATGTTATCTCAATTTTCTGAAGTGGTTTGGTTCAACAAAACATAGAGGTTGTTGTAGTTTTCTGCTCCTAAGAATTAATTTTCAGACTTAACTATTTCCCATTTCCTCTTTGTTTTTAAAACACTCCATCATGTTCCCACTTTGAGATGATTCAGGACTGTTTCAGCAATTCCCATGTTCATTTGCTGAAAGATGCAAAACAAAATTTGATTTACAGGTGCTGAAACAATAGAAAGTTTTTTCCGCAGTAAGTAAAACTCCTGGGTAGCTGCTGGTTTAGCTGAACTTATGTCAATGGAGAATAGCTTGAATCTGACCTTAGCTCTTGTTCCAGGTAGATACAGGCTAAATCTGGAATCAGTACTGCCAAGATATTTTGCATGACCTTGACTGCAAGAGCATGTGCCAAATGGGTGACATTTATTTTTTCCTTTGACAAAAAATAATAATAAACAAACAGAAAGCCCTATGCACAACTTCCTTTTCTTATCTGGAGATAATACAGCAGCAGTTCTTCACATTATTTTTTTTCAAATGTCAAAAATAAGTAACTAATAAACTGTGCTTTAATGTTTATCTCCAGACAGATGACCCGAGAAGAAATCTTTGCTCTTTGTAATGGATCTTGCAAGATTTGGAGATTATCAGAATTATCTAGATTAGGAAAAGAAATGGCTACCTTTGTTTTCCTGGTGAAATGTGAAACATTTCAGGAAGTTGATGATCAGGTGGTAGTTGAACATATGACTACCTGTACTAGAGGAAAAGGAATGTTAGTATATGATTAACATTGTATCACAAAAGGTTATCTCTGATTGATAAACTGACAACTGGCCACGTAAGAAAGCTCCACCCATTGTACATGAGTGTAGATACCCCTGAGCGTACCCTTTTAAAGGCAATAACACATCAATTTTCCCCATGTCTACAGTCATTTATAGAAGTACATCTTCATCTCCTTAGCGAAACTGGGGTGATTAAAAAGTGGCCTTCCAAACAGATAATTATGGCCGTCATCATTATAAAGTGATATTAACACTTCATGTGATCTTGATTCTATCCCTCTGTTAATACACAGTTCTAGGCTGCATAAACAGAGGGATAGAATCAAGATCACCTGAAGTGTTGATACCACTTTATAATACCTTGGTAAGGCCATACTTGGAATACTTCATCCAGTTTTGGTCGCCATGATGTAAAAAAGATGTTGAGACTCTAAAAAGAGTGCAGAGGAGAGCAACAAAGGATGATTAGGGGGCTGGAGGCTAAAACATATAAAGAACGATTGCTGGAACTGGATATGTCTAGTTTAATGAAAAAAAGGAGTAGGGGTGACATGATAGCCATGTTCCAATATCTCAGGAGCTGCCACAAAGAAGAGGGAGTCAACCTATTCTCCAAAGCATCTGAAGGCAGGAATTAAGTCACATGGGCATCTTTCTTAATGATTCTGGTCCCAGCTGGGGTTGTAAGTTGAGGACCAGTTGTCCTTTGCCAATTGAGCATTAATTTAATAACATGCTTGTTTAAGGTATGCTGCTCCCAATATGCATACTGCTGCATACGTGGCTACAGCATAGTTTTATTGTACTTCAGGAAAGTTTAGAGTACTGTCTTGCTAGAATGATCTATACAAAAGAAGCCAGAACTGAGCTGTGTCTTTATAAAGAGACCAGGGTCATGCAATTTCTCTTCTTGCTTCTGGGGGGAAAGTTCTGCATCTTTCTTACAATAAAATCCTTAATTCAAAACAGCTTTCAAAACTGACTAGGATTTCAGAAACTTCTTACTGCTTAATCACCTGGAACTACAGTTTAAAAAGGGATCATCTTCTTCCTTGTGGGCATACTAAAATAGCTTTTGTATTTCAGCCAATATCAAATATAAAACACGCTATCATAGCATTAACAAACAGTATTCCTCTTGTGCCGTAAAATCTCATATACTATATTTGGCAGGGATAAACATTGCTTGCATGTGGCTAAGTGAGCTAATGCTTTTGTATTTTGTTATGAAACAAAACTGTGTTAGAAGCGTTTTATTCTGATTTTTTACAAGCTTGAGTCTGAGCTAGTATCTTTATCAATCTTCCTTACTAGCCATAACAAATTTACATGCCAAGATGGAATGATGAACAAAAACCCCATGCGGCAACTTCTGAATGAGCTTACATTTTTTATTTTGATTAATAGCACTACATAATAATGAGGACTCTATGCCAAAATTGATATTGATGTTTTTTTTCACAAACCGTACTCCTGAAGGTTGCTATGAATCTTGAACAATAATAAAAAAAAAACCAAGATATTTAATTTTTATATAGTCAGGAGCACTTGAGGTTATTTTTCCTCCAGATTTCATTGCTATCCTGAACTGCAAGGGAAAAATCTTCTGAAATGGAAATAAGTAAATAAATAAGTCCTGATGTAATATGGGAGTCTATAACTTAAAGAGAAGAATTACATCTGCATGCATGGAGAATCTTTTGGATATGGCTATAAACACTCTTTTGACCTCCAACCATATAATTGATTTAATATATTTGATATTACACTGTAATTCCTGAACATGCTGAATTTATGACTAATGCTAGGAATTAGTAAATGGATTTCCTGTACAGAGATTGATTTATTGAACTCTATGAATGATTCTATTGATGTTTTACTCCTTTCAGTTTTTGTTCATAGAGCCTACTGTTAATACTAGATTTATTCTGTATGTGTCTAGAATGACACTCCATATCTGACATTACTATCTACCATATAATGTCATGATTCAAAATATTTGTACAGTCCATGATATTTGTCTTGCACTGATATTAGTTCAGCTGATAAATTAAAAAAAATGTGGGGCATGGTATTGATTGTTGTATATACAATTAAAAGTTAAATTCAAATGAGTCCCTTGGGAGTTGGGCGGCATATAAATACAATAAATAAATAAATAAATAAATAAATAAATAAATAAATTATATATTCTTCAGGAGGGATGGTTCAGTAGAATTTTTAAAGTGTCACTTAAAATTTCTTTTGTATGACATAACCATTTAAAAATGTTTCAACATCATGGACTGGGAGATCTGTTTAATTGATAAATTCAACCTTTCAATTTTAATCTGGACACTTCCACCAACTTATTACCAAATGACAGATGTCAACATTCTCCAAATTCTGGCAAAATAGATCTAATTCTTCCCATCTCCACTACAGAAGACATTTCCAAAATGTTTCGTGCCTCTTTTTTTACAGAATGCTCATTATTATTTCCAAGATAAAGACCTGTAGTTAGGTGAGTTTCTGTTTGTCATGTAAAAGATCATGAGTTTAAACCTTGAACTATTAATATAAGAATGAAATGAACTCAGCTGTGAAAATCTGAAGAGCTGCAACAATTCATTGCCTACAATTTGGACAATATGGATCAGTGCTATCAATTAAGAAGTTTTGAAAAAGTGGTGCCAAAAATATCCACTATACAGTATCTTTAAGCTTGCTGCATTTTGTCCTATTTTATGGGGAGAGACATTAAGAAATGAAAACTCACATACAAAAAATGTCAAGTTTGTCACAACAGAATATACTAGCCAAATTTAAATCATAACTTCCTTTCCAATTTATCTGCTTTCTTTAGAAAAATCCTGGGTGTACAAACAATTGAATTCTCTTGGGACAGCTGATTAAGGTCCATATACTAAAGCACACAAATGGAGCCAAAAAGTATCATTTCCAGATTTTCTATCTCCTCTATCTTTTTCCTTTTTTCTTCTTTTTTTTAACCACTGTATAGGAGGGCATATTATACTAGTGATCTGAACTTATTGTTCGCAGAAAGGTTTGACAGTAAGGCTAGAACATCCAAACAATTCAGATGAAATTGAGGATCAGGTTTCTTCTCAAAATGATGTACTTTTAATTATAGATATATTACTATCACTTACTTGGATATTTTCATAGCTCAATTGCAATTGTAAATAAGACCACCAATGTAAATCCATCCTTGCATTTTAATTCCTGTTTCGTCCTCATTTCTCCTCTTTCATCTAAAACGTCTTTATATCTAATAACCCTTTCTGAATCTTTTAAAGTTGTTGGATATATACAAGCTTCTAAGGATGATATCCATAGTGGTAAATTAAAGTAGTGTTCTTTTTTAATTTTTGTCCATACCGACAGCAACGCTTCCCTAACAAAATGCCTTTGAAAGTATTTATGTCCTATACTTTTATTGTATCCTAGGAAAGCGTGCCACCCTAGCTGAAGATCATAGCCTTCCAGTGTTAATAATCTTTTATTTTGTAGTTTAACCCATTCCCTAATCCAGACAAGTGTCAACACTCGATGATACAGCTCCCAGTTTGGCAGACCAAATCCTCCTCTACTTCTATCATCCTGTAATGCTTTTATTCTAATCCTAGGTTTTTTTCCTTGCCAGATGAATTTCAATATCATTTTGTTTAGTTCATCAAAAAATGTCTTTCCAAATTTAATTGCAATTACCTGAAAAAGGTACAGTATTCTTGGTAATATGTTCATTTTAGTGGGTAGCAATTCTAGGAGGAGTGAGGTAAGAATAAGATTCTAGCTGGGCGCCAAAAGTAATTCTTCATGAGCCTTAACTAAAGATAGCTTCAGTGTTGCTAGTATATACTGTGCTTCTCTGGTAAAATAGAAGGATTGGTTGCGGCCACTGGTTTTTGATTATTATTTTTTTGTGATTTGTATGGTGTAGTTTTGATGTGCACTGTTTAGTGGAACTGTGGAAAACCATTATTAAATATTTAAAGTTTTTTACTTGTTCAATATACTGGCTGTTTCTCCTCCAGGCGTGATGTTTAGGTCTCTTTGCAAAAATCAAGATTTTAGTTTTGCTATGGTTGATTGCAAGCAGTTCCTCAGAGCAGTAGCTGGTCAGGGCATTCAGGACTCATTTTAGTCCGATTAACCTTTGAAATTGAAATACTGTGTCATCTGTACACAGCAAAGTGGCAATATGCTTGTTTGTTAATTTAGGAGGGTAATGTTCTAATCTATTTATTTTGGCCACAAGCGGGTTTGTATGTAAGTTAAGCATCAGAGGAGCTGAAATACATCTCCGCCTCACTCCTCTGTAAGTTGGAATCTCGTTGGTATGGTGGCCTTGCATAACTGCAGCAAACTTTGACTCAAGAGTTCTTATAAAGATTGTGCATGAGCAGTAATAACTGTCTATCAATGGTGGTGTGCAAAAGTTTAGTCCAAAGCCTTACTCTGGGAACTAGATCAAATACGGATCTAAAGTCATTAAATGTAGCTTATAAAGTAGAGCCTGTTTTAGATGTATGGTTTTTGGCCAGATGTTGAAGTAGAAGGGCATTCCCCATAGATAGAATGTCCAGATCTAAAGCCCGCTTGCTCATCAGCCAATATGTGCTCTGATTTAGTCCAGTCAACTAATTTATTACATAGGTGTCTGGCATAGAACTTGTGTATTATGCTTAATAAGCTAATAGGCCTATAATTAGCAGGCAGGTCTCTGGTGCTCTTTTTATAAATGGGGATGATAGTAGCTAAGCCCCAGTCCTCTGGGATTTGCGCGTTGCACTCAATATAGGTAAACGGAAACAAAAACAGGAATCTACCAATCCATATTATTTTGTAATATTTTGTGTGTAATAATGTCATTGCCTGAAGCTTTGCCAGGCTTTAACTGTTTTATAAATCTTTTTACTTCAGCACTTGTGACTGGAACGCAGTTGGGGAGCAAGTTTGTTTTGAGATCTAAGTCAAGTTTAAAACACTCCTGTTGTAAAGATAGTTTTTCTAAAATGGTTCTCCCGCACAGATGCAGGTGAAAGGTAGGGAAATGATAGGAGCCTGTCCATGGGCTGGGCAGCTATCAAGTGCCAAATAGAATGGAATTTCTGGCTTGAGGTGCTGTTACCAATTGCTGCCAAAAAAAAAATCCTTGTATGATGAGAGGTGGATGTTGTGAATTCTTTATGATGATTGACAAAGAGTGAACCAGGTCAGTTTTCATTATGGCACAGCTAGGATAGAATGATATTAGTTTCTATGCAACATTGACTCTTTCAGCCCAATAATTATGCAAGTAGGATTCAGCTCATATTACTTCAGCTCTTGTTAACTTCCTTCTTCAAGAAGGAAGTATAAAAAGTGGCTACACGCTACTAAAATAGCTAACTACTTTATGGTTTTTTCTCCCTTTTGGATTAATTTCTTCACCAGCAATAATCCTGCTTCTGTTAAAATAACAAGAGCCTATCCTAAAATGCTTCCCCAATGAGTTAATAAGGTGCTTTAATTAAAACTTAGCTGGCAATCTCTTTATAACTGGCACAGCTTTAATCTTCCTGTGGTCTTTGGATAATCTTCTGTCTCTAGAAAACTGTATAAGATAAAATACATTTTCTATACATGTCATTCTTCTCCTAGAGTAGCTACCTACTCATTGATGTTGAATTGTCCAGGAATCTGCTTCTCTTCGACAATCTCACTCTGCCTAATTCAGTCTTGCTTGCTACCTGCTTTTCTTTTCTTTCTCTGTCAAACTCCAGTATTCCTAACTTTCTGTGAGCTTCTTAATCTATTTCAGTTTCCCCCTGAGAGAGATGGTGTTTGTAAAATCCTTTATTTATTCTTCTCTCGGCTATTTTGGAAACTCAAGTCATCAGCCACAAATACAGTTTGTGTGTCTGGGAGATCATGTAGTAGAATGATGGATGTTGTTTAACTGCTCCATTTGGTCACACAAGACATACATGCTTATTAACTGTTTTTTAATTTCAAAATTTGGCAATGGCTAAAAGCAGAAAAATTGAAGAAGGAAATAGAGAGGCTAATTCTGGCTGCACAAGACCAAGCCTTAAATGCATTCAAAGTCAGAATTAAGAAGACAGCAACAGACAGCAAATGATGCCTCCACAAAGAGACTGAAGAAACAGTGGACCACCTGGTTTGCTGCTGCAAGAAGATCACACAGACTACAAACAATGGCATGACAAAATAGCAACAATAGTACATTGGAATATCTGCAGCAAACTCCATTTGCCTGCAAGCAAGAACTGGTGGAGGCCACAAAATAGACAAAGTAATAGAAAATGAAAAGGCTAAAGTGCTCTGGCACTTTAGAATTCAAACAAAAAAGCACCTGCCACCTAGCAAAAAATTTAGATGATGAATATGGCAGTTCCTGGTGACAGCACAATAGAAAAAGGAACAGGAGAAAATCACAAAATACGAAGAGCTGCAAACAGAAATAGAATGATTGTGAGGAAAAAAATTGATAGTAAACTAAGTAAAAATAATATCAATAATATTAAGCAATCCCGTAATACCTAGAGTACCATTGAAACACTATCAGCATTAACAAAATCCCTATCAGTCAATTGCTAAATTTCTTGGAACAGCTTACATCCTGTGACAATATCTTTAATACCATCAATCAATACCATCTCACTATACCAGGTTCTTGGGAAGGACTCAGTAGGTGAATAAAAATGCCAAATCCAATCTAAACACTCAGCTCTGCGAGAAGATCACACAAATTGTGTATAAAAAAAAACAGAACAGTCACCAAGGTGATTCACTGGAACACCTGTAAAAATTACCACATGTACTGGTCAAATAATACTTTTTAATCAAGGAGAACCTACCCTCAAATCCAAAGAAGAGTTGGAATCAGAAGGATTCTGGTTCTGTCATGGGTTTACATATTTACAATTGAAAGAAAGGTTTAAATCAGTGGTGGGATTCAGCCGGTTCGCAGCGGTTCGCTAGAACCGGTAGCTAAATTTTTCTGTAGTTCGGCAAATTGGTTGAAGTGAGGGCAGGAAGCCCTGCCATGCCCAGCAAAGGGTGGAGAAGAGAGGGCAAGAGAAGCCCTATCTTGCTCCATGCACCCCAATGAAAGGCAGTGGCAGCCCGGCTGCTTCCCTTCCCTGGAAGCCAACTGTCAGCTGCGCGCCCAGTTGCCCATTCATCCCTCTCTCTCTCTTTCTCTCCCTCCCCTCTCTCTCTCTCTCTCCCTCTCCCTCCCTCCCTCTCTCCCTCCCTCCCTCTCTATGAGGAAAGGTGCAGACGACCCCATGGGCCTCTCTCTCTCTCTCCTCCTTTGACCCCCACCCAGATACCCTCGCTTCCCCCAAGAAAGTTGGTCAAAGAAAGAGGATTCCATCATATGCTGAATGCCATAACTAAACCATGGCTTCCTAAGATATACCATCTCTGCCACTGGATAAAGTAGGAGGGTGACTCAAGGCAGCGAGCATCTCCAGCCCCAACAAAGTGAAAGAAGAAGAAACGTGAGAGCAGCGCCCACCCATGTCTCTTTTCCGCCTCCGAATGGTGTGCTTCTCCTAAAGGCCTCTGGTTTGACACACCTGCCCACTCTGCCTCTTCCATTGCTCGCTCCCTCCCTGAACACGGGCATGATTCTTGAAGTTAATATAAAAATAAAACCAGAGACTTTTCATACAGAGTTAATGGACAAAGAGGTTGAAAAAAAATGGAAATTCATTGTTATATTGTTATAGTTATTTATGCACAGAAATGGAAAAATACAATGGATAATTGGGAAAAAACCCTGATGCAACTAGCAGAGATGGCTAAATTGATTGCCTTAATCAAAGAAAAGAACACATTCAACTTTGTTTCTACTTGGAAACCGCTTCTGGATTTTGTAGTTGAGATGGGGGAAAAAATGGAACGTTGACTTCGGATTTTCCTGATTAGATAGAAACCTCTGAGCAATGAGTTAAATTTCCAAGCTGAATTTTTACAAACATTTAACTTTGATTCCTTCTGAAAGAAGAGGTGATTGAACCTATGTTGTTTTCTCTATTTTTTAACATTCCTTTTTAAATATGAACAGAAGTACAAAAAAAAACTTTTATAAAAAAAACAGAAGTTGAACAGAAGGGTAAGATGGCATAACACTCTACTATATCTTCATGAGAACTTTTAACGATAGGGATCTTTGCCTCCCGAAGCTCTGTTTCTTTATGCAACATTTTAGTACCTATGTTTCCCAAAATAATTTTGCTGATCACCATGTGTACACATAGCTAGCTTGGTCCCTCCCTACAGTTCTAAGAGAAAATATTCTCCCCAAATGCTTGTTTTTTTAGAGATTTAGATTTCAAATATGTAATAGGTCTAATTAGGGGGGGAAAGAGTCCTGATAAAAGTAACTCAAATGGGAATCATGAGAGAGAATGCAAGAAAGAGAATAAAAGTGCAGTGCAGGTGAGGTTTAGATGTGATGGTTCTGCTCAAATGTTCTCACAAATCTGTGATTGTCTCTGCAGTTAATTATTTCATAATTTAAGAATGCATGCATATTGACCCAGATGGGCAGGGCCCATTGATAATCAGGCTCTCTGTTTCAGTAATTATTTGACTACTGGTCAGTTTCTATCCATGGTGGCAACCACTGAGGTGCTGGTGTTGATTAGAATGTTGTGTATACATTAGTATAAGACAGCTTAATTAAGAATATGGGTCCATTGAGTTCTAACTCATAGGCCATATCAGCCTTGTTACCCATGCAATCATCAGGTGAGTAAACTGGGCAGCCAGTATAGTTAAGACAACTGAGCTGGCAGCTTTGGAAATGCTTGCGGTCATTGAATTTAAACTAGATTGGTTAACTTAAGGACTTGATTATCTAAGGGTGCATCATTTATTTCAGATATTGTGAAAGAAGTGTATTAGTGTATCATTACACTAGCATAACAGAAACTGCCATTAAATATTTCAGAGCCAGCTGTAGTTTACAATAATGAAAATACATTTCAAGAATTCATTCATAATATTTGCTATAAATGTTTTGTTCAGACCCACACACATACGGAAACAAATACTGAGCTCAAATCAAATGTTCTTCAGTAGAAATGCAGTGCTTTTCCAGTATCTTTGGTGCTATGAGGAAGAGATTATGGATAAAGCTCTTATGGCACTGACCTTAAAAGCAGTTAAATGTTGTGTGATGAAAGAGATAATCCCTAGCCATATGGAACAGTTTCACCCCTGAGATAAGGGAAGCCACAACCCTCTCAGCTTTCCAGAAGACTGGGAAGGCTTTGGTGCTTCCCCTCAGGCCTGGAGCCAAGATGTCTATTGACCTCAATGTAGGTGAGATGTTATGGTGCCTCACTTTACATACGATTCTTGTATTTTGTGGGAATTAAATGAATACATTATATACATACATACATACATATATATATACATGTGTATGTATGATTATATGATATAATATATCATATATATATGATAATATATCATATATTACATTTTTTATATATATAATTATATATATATATGATTATATGATATTTATTTATTCTGTCAGACATGTACAAGATAGCAGGTAAAGTATAAACATAAACATGAATAAAGAAAATACATACAGGTAAATGGAGACAGTAGGACAGTGATGGTAGGCACGCTGGTGCACTTATGCATGCTCCCTTTATGGACCCCGTAGGAATGGCGAGAGGTCCACAGTGGACAGTTTGAGGTGGAAGCTGTGAGGGTTTGAGGCTGTAACAATGGAGTCAGGTAGAGTATTCCAGACATGAACTATTCTGTTGCTGAAGTCGTATTTTTTGCAATCAAGTTTGGAGCGGTTTACCTTAAGTTTGTATCGATTGTTTGCCCATGTATTGTTGAGGTTGAAGCTGAAGAAATCATTGACAGATAGAACGTTGTAGTAGATAATTTTGTGGACTATGCTTAGATCAGACTGCAGGCGGCACAGTTCAAGATTGTCTAAGATTGTCAAGATGGTCTAAGTTCAAGATTGTCTATATATATATGATAATATATCATATATTAAATTTTATATAGATACACAGTAGATAGATATAGATATAAAATTGTATAATAACAAGAGCTAGCTGGTTTGGTGTTTTGGTTAAGGCATCAGGCTAGAAACTGGGAGGTTTAATTCCATCTTAGGCACAAAGCCAGCTGGGTGATCTTGAGCCAGTCACTTTCTCTCATCTCCTGGTTTCTAGCCTGATGCCTTAACCAAAGCACCAAACTACCTATCAATTTTATAGTTAGAAATCATTTAGGGTGTCCAATGATTTCAGTGCAAATCCTTTGAGGTCTCACCTGCAGTTTTTGACATTTTCTTTTAGAGTATAACTGGTCTTTGAACTTCATTTAAGTCACATTCAGAGAACAGACCTTTATTAGTTTAACATTTCCTTTACAGTAGGGTTAACAAATCTGAACTTAAAAAAAACAGCTGACCATTTGATGGCAACAAAGAATAAACAGGTATCTGTTTGTTGACATTGAGTGTTCATCCAGATCTACAACTTGGATCTGGTTGGTACCACTATTTGAGAGCCCCCACTTCCTCCTCAGGATCTATCTGCTTCTGGAAAACAGAGAATATTTGAAAAAGATAAGGTGATCTGCAAATAGAGCAGTACCACCATTTCCACAGAGAAATATAGGACTGATGTAGAATATGAATCCCTAGCGCTGCGTAATGGAGTGAGCACCTGTTACTTGTCCCAGCTTCTGCCAACCTAGCAGTTCGAAAGCATGTAAAAATGCTTTTTAGTAGAAAAATAGGGACCACCTTTGGTGGGAAGGTAACAGCATTCCGTGTGCCTTCGGGTTTAGTCATGCCGGCCACATGACCACGGAGATGTCTTCGGACAGCGCTGGCTCTTCGGCTTTGAAATGGAGATGAGCACTGCCCCCTAGAGTCGGGAACGATTAGCACATATGTGCAAGGGGAACCTTTACCTTTACCTTAGAATCAAAATAGGCTGGTTGATGGAGAACCTGTTAACTAAATGTGAGCAATTTATACTATAGGGCAGGGGTGTCAAACTTGATTTTATTGAGGGCTGCATCAGGGCTGTGTTCGACCTTGGGGGGCCAGGGTGGGTGTGCCAGGCGTGGCCAGGGTGGGTGTGGCCAGCTCGACGTCACTCGTGTCAGGGGTGCCTGTGGTAGCTCGAGCGCTCTGCCAGCGAAACCGGGGTCCTGAGCTCCATTTTCGGTTGTGATGGCTTTCTGCAACCCCCTGCCAGCAAAAATGGAGCTCAGGAGGCCTTCCAAGCTTCATTTTCACTGGCAGAGGCATCACAGGCTGGTCCTCTGCTGTTTCCAGGGTGGCCCCATGGGCCAGATTTAAGCACCCCATGGGCCGGATTCGACCCGCAGGTCTTGACTTTGACACCCTTGCTATAGGGCATGTATTTGTATTTGGGGATGGAGGTGCATTCTTCGTTACAACTTTGAGTCATAATTTCAAAGCATGATTGAAGTTGTGAACGGGTACCAAAATGAAATACTCCCAGATATGTTATGTTCCCTAGTGAGATGATCATGATTACATACCATTAAGTGATTGTCGACTCTCTAATGACTACCTAGGTAGCTTTTCTCCATGATGAAAAATGCAACCCAATATCTTTCTCCTTGAATATTGCACTGAATTCAGTGGCACTTAGCCTCTGATTGCATCCCACACTTTGAATCACAAAATCCTTTATAAAAGAACATAGATCACATTGGGCTATCTAGTCCAGAGTTGTGTATAATATATGGCAGTGGATTATCAGACTTCCTGGCAAGAGTTTTTCCAGCATTTTCTCGAAATCCCAACAATTAAATATGAATGTTTCTGTGTTCAGAGCACCTCCTTGATCACTGAATTGCAGTGTTTCCAATTTACTGTCGAGCAGTTGATTAATGTTATCCAAGGCTTCTATGGGATACAAAATTTGTGATGAGAAAGAACTGTTTAAGACTTCAGGAACATTACTAGAAATGAAGATATTTATGTTTCCCTTTTTTGTCACCAGCCACCATTTGGTCCTTAGATGTAGTGTCATGTTGGGGAATAATATGACAAGAACAAAGCAGCATTTCTTCAGAGTTTAGTATGGATAAATATAAAAGTGGACTATCAGAATTTAGTTCCATGCGCTCAGTCACACTTTCCCAAGTCTGGAGCTGGTCTATGAGGAAGCAAGAGGACCACAGGTCTGTGGAGATTCTTAGTCATCCAGGTCATGGTAGTCCCAAAGATGCTTTTTCAGAAGGCAATTGGACTTTCTTTGTTTTTTCCTTGAAGACATTTTGCTTCTCATCCAAAAGCTTCTTCAGTGGAGAATGGAAGGACCATGAGCCACGATGGCACAGTGATTAGAGTTTAGTACTATAGGCTACTTCTGTTGATTGCCGGCTGCCTGCAATTTGGCAGTTCAAATCTCACTAGGCTCAAGGTTAACTCAGCCTTCCATCCTCCCGAGGTCGGTAAAATAAGTATTGTTGGGGGCCATATACTGACTTTGTAAACTGCTTAGAGAGGGCTGTAAAGCACTGTAAAGTGGTATGTAAGTCTACGTTCTATTGCTGTTTAAATTCCTTGCAGTCAACTGGTCATTAGCGCTCCCTCTGAGAGACGCTGAGGATGCTTGGAGGTTTATCTGTGCTCAGGGTCACCTGAATAGTGCAAATAGTTGTGGAACCACAGGTATCTCAGGCAGAGAATCTCTGAGTCTGCCACATAACCTTCCTTTCACCCTCAAATTATACTGAAATTGCTGGATAATAGTTTATCATTATTAAAGTTGGGGAAAAAAAGTTTCAATTAACATCTGTGAATGGATGCTATTTCACCTTTTGCCTTAGGCCTGGGGTCTCCAACCTTGACAACTTTATGACTTGTGGACTTCAACTCCCAGATTCCTTCCTTTCACCCTCAAATTATGCTGAAATTGCTGGATAATAGTTTATAATGATTAAATTTGGGGAAAAAATTCATTTAACATCTGTGAATGGATGCTATTTCACCTTTTGCCTTAGGCCTGGGGTCTCCAACCTTGACAACTTTATGACTTG
>JANHJO010006785.1:94235-106360 GCA_032468235.1 Pseudoxyrhopus heterurus | reverse complement strand
CCTCAGCCAGTTTTGCTGGCTGAGGAATTCTGGGAGTTGGAGTCCACAAGTCTTAAAGTTGCCAAGGTTGGAGACCCCTGCTCCATAGTGCACTTAAAATTATTATTTCTGAGGTCATGATTGCTTTTCTATGAACTGGAGAGGAGGGTAGGGAAAGCATTTTTCTTGCAATACAAAAGGAACCACATCCTGTATCAGTTTCCACCTCTGCTTACATGAGTGCATTACATAGTAACTTGCTAGGTCAGTTATTGTTTTTTCACCTGCAGTATTGGCAATATTCCGCAGTATTTGCTTTTTTTTTATTTATGATTGATTAAAATAGCTTAAATCCTGAGTAAAAACCCACCATGTTTAGTTTCATCTACTTTTTGTTTTATCAATTATTTGGTGCTTGACAACCAGGGTAGAAAATTTAAGTGGCACTGATCTATGACCTATATCTGTTAGAACTTAAAATTTCACAGCTCAATCCTCCAGAAAAGACCATGCTAAATAATAGAACAGTTAATAAATACAAGATATATAAAGACCAAAAGATTAACTATAATCCCAATGGATACCTTGTACTTCAGAAATATTATTCATTTAAGTGCTGTGAATATGCTATAAAATATTAATGGAGTATATTATAATATATTAAGACTTCATATATTAATAATATATTAATATATTATGCACCTAAAGAGTAGTCGCACAGTTATTCTTCTGTGCACCCATCTCTTTGTTTGACATTTTTTTGAAGAATTATTTCTTTCTTCAATATCTGTCTTATTCAGTAATTGAAATAAGGGATTTATTGTCTTTCAGTGGATCTTTGTGGTAAATTCAGCCTTAGTTAACATTAATAAGTACAACTGTAACTTCAGTATTAATAAGTAATAGTTCTGCAGTGTTCCTGAGGTACTATTCAGTAGATCCAATCCTAAAGAAAAGCACTCAAATTAGTGAGTACTGTCCTTCAAATTCTCTTTACGAGTGGATTTATCTATTTTTAAAAAGGAGGGGGAAATCTTGAGCAGGCTTATGATTCAGAGTTTCTTAGAATTGTTCTAAGACTTTTTTCTTAGAATCTTTCTTAGACTTTGCAGTTATATTAAAATCTAGATCTTATTGCCTAGTTTGAAGAAATTATACACAGACACGTAACTGTTGTTCCCATAACAAGAATTCCTTCTAAGTATGTTTTTTGCTTAATTTTGCTTAATTAGGATTAAGTAGGATGGATACAAATGGATTCAGAAATAATCAACATTTTACTTCTGGAGTGGTTACATATTGACTTCAGGAGTCCCAAATCCATTGTACTTTTACAATATCCAGATCAATTTAATTAAATTCCATTAGAAGCACTAAATCTAAAACTAACTTATGAAGGCAACCAGCACGTCACCTTGTATTTATTTTTGCACTCAATTGATAATATTCCCTTTTGACTTCTAAAAATTAGTTTAAATCTTTAACAGTAATCACATTTAGAACTGAAGTATATCTAATGAAGTTATTATTAAATATTTACTTATAAAATGGAAATGGACGTAGAATAAAGGAAGGCTAATGTTATATTTGCAGTAACTGCATTAGAAAAGAAGTTGGAGACATAGTCCACCCCCAAATCAAATTTGTAATTTGAAATGTACAATATATATTGGCAACACATTTGTTTTGATCTGAAAAAGACATTATTTCATTTAAGTTGCATTTTCATATATTATTAAACTAAACAGAAGACTGCCCCTGCCAAAAGAAAACAACACAACTTTTCTATGTTTCTTGCTGTCATTTTGCTTCATGAGCAACATGACAGTGGAACGGCAAATCAAATTACATTTAAACCTCAATTTAATAAGGCAATCAGCGGAAAAATGAATGAAGAGATGTCAAAGCAAAACATAAATTCAACTTCCTATGTTATGTTCCTACGATCTTAAGAACTAGCTCATGTTGACTGTGGTATTATCTAGCCCAGGTTGAAAGTCCATACATACTCAACAGAATTTGATCATTGACTTTTGTGGTAAAACAGTAGGGATCACTGCACAAAGAATATGTTGCTATCATATCTTTGAAGCCACAGGTCTTTTCAGAGAAATATCAAATAGGTTTTTGCAGAGTCCTCTTCCAATCTCTTAGGAGTATCTTTTCATATAAAAATATTCGTTACTGTCAGGCTAAATAAATAAGTGTACTATTTGCCAATTTAAAGGAATAGCTTCATTGCTTGCTTTAATTCCAATTCACATTCACTTTGCCTAGGAAATATCTATTAAGTAATTTAGGATTATTTAATAGAAACTGCTACCTGATAGATATTTAATATATTTAATAGAATATTTAATAAAAACTACTACTAACCCTAACCCTAACAGCGTTCCGTGCGCTGGCTCTTCGGCTTTGAAACTTCCTTTTCTATTTGTTTATTGAAATACCATCACAATATTTTTTAAAACTGGACTCCTAGTTTTCTCATTCTAATTTTTAAAAAATAAATGGTTATTGTTTCAAATGGTTGTGTTTCAAAAATGAATGTTTTTGTTCTAAGAGACTGATTATTCGGTAATGTTAATATTTAAATAAGCACCAGCATCTGAAAATAATATAGATGTAATATAAATAATATATAAATTATTAATAAATTAATAATATAAATTGTATTAATAAATAATAAATAAATAAATAAATATAACACGTTTGTCATATATTTTTCTAAAACATATGTTTACCAAGGAGGAATGTGGTAAGATTTCAGCAATGATGATATTTTATCACTAGCCTTTCCTGGTTATTTTTACTGGTGTTTAGTAATAATCAGTTTTCTTTCTTATTGTTTACCTAATTTTCAGCTGCCCAGTTTGGGATATGATCAACGTACACTCAATAATTACATTATTCCTTATGTGAAAGAACCCAGGCTGCTTTTCTTAGGAAACTTCTGGGTCTCCCTCTTCGTGTTGGCTTTGCTCCGATGTACCTGGAACTGGGCATTCGCTCAGTCAAGTGCATGGTGTGGATCAACACTTTTAAATGGTGGCTTCGGGTGCTCTTTTCGGCAGTTCCTGGTAGCTACCGCTCCCTGGTGTTTGCTGACCCTCATACTCCTCGCTGGGAGAGGGAGCTGATGAAGAAACTCCATTTGCTAGGTTTTACGGAGGAAGCCTTGGGCAACTATGGCCTCAATGACACCCAATCTAGGGTAGTCCAATGGCTTGTGGATATAGATTTGCAATATTAAGAGCTAGGGCTAATAAAACCTGCTCCCCTTTGATCTACAGCCAATTTAATAACTATGGACTGAGGACGGCCTCATACAGTACCTTTACAATCTAACCATCCCCAAGTATAGAAGAGTCTTCTCCCTAGCTCGTTTCAACGTCCTGCCCTCAGCACTACTGGAGGGGTGATTCAAGAGACTGCCGGTTAGCGAGTGGCTATGCCTCTGCAACAGGGCTGAGGTTGAGTCTGTTGAGCACGTCCTTTTACACTGCCCTATGCATAACGTGGGCAGAACTAAATTACTGTCTCTTCTTGAAATAGACCCCTCTGGACCCAATGCCAGCAATTTGGTCTCACGCTGTCTAGGGGATGGCTCCCCATACATCACCTCTCAGGTCTCAAAAAATTTTTTAAGGGCCTTAACTATTAGAGGAGAACGCTGTAATCCCCCTCAGCCAAGGCTTCTGGTGGCCAGTTGTCCGTGATTTTATTGTCCCCATGTCTCTTATTTTATTTGTACTTTGGTTTGTGACCGTAAACCTCTTGTACCATGATCTTCTTAAATGACATTCACCTATAAATATATAGTATATATATAATGTGTTTTACAAGTTTCTTAGTGTGAGAATAAAGCCATTCTCATACATTCACATTAAATATGGGTCTACCTATTGGTGAAGGGAAAGTCAGTCAGCCTGCATTGAATGCATATTTCAAAAGAAAGATTATTTTGAGAAAATGTTTTTTAAAGTAAAAAATATATAGAAACAGTTAATGTGGAAGACCTGCCTGTTAATAAAAGAATAAGACTGGCCCCTAACAAGGAAGCTAGATTGCTAAATAAATAAATATTTCATCCTTGTATCTTCTTTCATGCTTGTATCCTGTTCAGCCTTTTTATTGTTGTTGTATGCTGTTCCCATGCAGGATGGATGGTCCCAGTATCATTTTGTAGCGTCATCATCAACGATAGAGAGGGATAGGCAAAGACCGTATTCCTCCTCACGCACACCTTCCATCTCTCCGGTGCGCATGTCTCCTAACAATCGTTCAGGTAAGATCAGATATATACATATATACTGTATATAATTGAATAATTAGGGAAACAATCATCAAAGTCAAATCAAGAACTGAAATGTTATCAAGGGAATTATTAACTGTAATGAAGCACAGAAAAGGTACTTTTATTGTTTATCTATTTTCTGGCTTATGGATGTTTGATGCCGTCAGGAAACTTTCTGGATAAAGCAGAAAAGGGAGATCCTCTGAAAATGGTGCTCAGAGCGGCTGTGAGGATTCCCCCCCCCCACTGACTAACAGCTGATTTTACTGCCAAAGCTGGCTCTTTGGTGGCAAAATGGTCTCTAGATTGAACAGGAGCAACTAGGAATGACCCCAGGTGACTCTCGGGGGACCCCTCACTTACCAATGAAGAGGAATCTTGATTATTGCAATTCACAGTAAGAACAGCTGGAGAGTCAGGTCTCCATCCTTTCCTATCAGCTGTTCAGATATTTAAGTGTGCCTTCATTTTAACATGTTTTTTTAAATTTTTCTTTCATTTTTGCTTTACATTTTTAAATGTTAAACATCTGGTTGAATGCTGATTTTTTTTTTACCTCTTTACCTAAAGTTTTTACTCTTTATTACTGCTTTTTTTCTGGAATAATGAAAAATTTTGTTTTTGCCATATGGAAGTCAGTAGAGCAAAGATTTTTTTCTTACATAGTGAAAGTGAACTGATTTACATTGGACTCTTATAGTAAGGAACTTGTTTTACCACTTGTTATAAGAATTGTGCTATTTTATTGTATTTTATTTCTGAAAATTTCTCTGATCTTTTTCTTCTTCTTAAAGAGGCAGAAACTTTCCTTTTTATCTCTTCTATTTACTCTCTATGCTGGGAAAAATTATCTCAATTCCTCCTGCAGTTAGCTGACTGTGGAACAGACTGCCCTTGAGGTGAATTGTGTATGTTTTTGAATTACATTAAAAATGGTAACCACAAAAGCTTTCTGGGAAGTGTTTGAAAGAAGAATGCTTCTTACCTTAAAAGCTCTTTTTGAAAATTTAGATAAGTTTAGTGAAGCAACAATAATTATAAATCACCCTAAAGAGGCTATTCAGATACAGGCAACAACAGAATTAGATTTGCAGTCAGATGGATTGGAAATTAATCTGTTGTGACAGAGTTGGAGGAGAAGAAACTTTGTTGGAAAATTACAGACTTGGTGGATAAGATAGAAAGGGCTAAAAAAAATCCAGAGATGACAGAATTTTTGAAAAGTAATGCTATGAAGGTATCTATAACAGAGATTTATGACTTTGGAAATGCAATTATGTGGAAAGACCCCAGTATTAATTTTAAGGAAAAGTTTTATTACTAAGAATCATTCAAGGGTATTTGATTCTGGATGGACCAGGGACAGTGACTGAAGTGAATAATGCTTTCTGCAAATTAATATTTTTTCTTTCTTTTTGTCTTGTTTGATTTTGTTCTCACTTTTTTATTGGAGTTGTATTTTAACTTTTAAATAAAATTTAAAAAAAATTAAAAAGCAGAAAAGCAATTCCCATTTCTGATATTGTGTGGTTTTGTCAAGTTGAGAGATTATTGCACTGATTACCATTTTAGTAATTAGGTTCAAATCTATACTTAGCCATATCATTGCTTGATTATTTGTAAATTATTGGTAATCATGGGCCTGCTAAAGAAAGATAATATGTGAAATAATTTGTATTAAAATTTTGCAATATATCTATATAAAACAGAGTGTGTATGTGTATGTTTGTGGGTATGTCCCGAATAGGCTCTTCCATGCCTGCATGAATCTGGCCCAAACTTGCCAGGCACATACCTTGCACTCCGAAGACAAACACTGGGGGGGTCAGGAACGACATTGGGCCTTCTTTGCCCCCCAAAAAGACTGCTGAACTCCACACACCCCACCAACATTGTACTGTGCATGTGCAAGGCAGCAACGGCCAATCCAGCCAATAGAGGCAAGGCATGCAAATCGGGGACTCTCCAGCCAATAGAGGCAAGGCATGCAAATCAGGCAAAGAACCCTGGGAATTGTAGGCTGCAGCATTCCCTGCTCAAGGCATAAATACCCGGGCGAAGCCGGGTTATCAGCTAGTACTATATAAATGCTCACTGCTCCTGGAGATGAAAACATGGTTCAGCAAGAGAGAGGCCATCACTTTCTGTAACTGGTTAGCATGTAACTGATACCTTAGAGGCATGGCATGAAACTCCATACACCCCCTGTTCCATTTCCCATTCCCATATTACTTTTAAGCCCCCCAGAGTTGGTTTAAAATGGACAGCCATGCAAATGTTTTAAATAAAGAAATAAATTCTAACAATCTACTGGCAGAAGAGAGCACAAGGAGAATTGGCTTTAAATCAGCAAATATTACCTTCCAGCTTCCCTAGGAAAACTGCAGAGTTATTATATACATGCTTCTCCCACAAACACCCCAGGCCTGAAATGTCCAGTTCTTCCAAGGTAGAAGATTCTGGATAAATAATTTAGCTTTACACAGGAGGAAAGTTTAAGAAGTTTGATGGCAGGCACTCCAAGAAGATTATTGGGAATAGAATGCTGCCTCTTACCACATCCGGTGCTTTCTGAATCTGGTTAGCCAGCTGGAGAGATTTGTTTGCAGATGAGAGTTGTTCCTTCAAGGACTCTGCTTCTCTTTGAGCTACCTCTGCCCTCTGAAAAAGAGGGGGGGGGGAATCAGGAAGTGAGGATGGGGGAGAGGGAGAGAATGTACATTTGATTTAACAACTGGCAATTATTGCACGAACATTCATCAATTCATGCCCGACTGAGTATAATTGATTTTCCTAAACACTCAACCTAATAAATGATGGGGGGAGAACCTCTGAATGTGATGGATTTTTATTTTAAACAGTACAAGGAAGAAATAATTGAGCGATTATGACAGTAATTTAACGCTAGGAGCAAGGAATCCCCTGCTGACACAAATGCTCCGGCCCACTGAATTTCCCAGGCTGGATGAATGCGAGTGGAAATGGATTCCTTTGATTCAATTGCCTTCTGTATTCTGAGCCAAAGCAGGCAGAGTTGCATGATTCCTTGTGGGAATAATTCTCATGAGTAAATGCTGAATTAAGTGATCCTCAGTCTGCTTTGCCTGAAATAATCACAATGGCCTTTTGTTGAGTCTCTTTCTTCCATAACCATGTCTCTCCTTTGCATACACGCACACAGTGAAGTATACAAGGTAAGGAGAATGGTTACAGGCTTAATCCACATTACACTTTTTATTCTGCCTTTAAAAAAAAACCAGGAGGCAATAACCTCTGGTATGCCAGAGATTGCTGAATATATTTCTCATCAGCCCAAAGCAGTATGGCCAATAATCAAGCTGATGGGAATTGTAATTCCAATATCTAGAGAGCCACCTTTTCCCACTCTGTTCCAAGGGACATACTGTACCATGCAAAATAGTTCCTCTCATCCTTACAAAACCCATGGTAAGGAAATAGAAGAAGAGGCCTCCCAATCTACAAAATCCCAAGTGTTTGCACAGTGCTTACAAGCACTGGGCTCTTCTATGCATAAACGCAGCTCACTACAAGGATATGACATTTATGGGATCTGTTCCTATAAACAGCTTGAGGACTGGATCAAGGCTGCCTAGCAAACTTCCTGGCTTTGAGAAGAGGTGCTGGATCAAGTTCTCCTTAGTCGAAATCTAACACATTAACTATTCCACATTTGTTTTAATGAATACATGCCACAAAAAACAGTAGCTCTAGAGGGAAAAGAAGCACATGAAAACCTTAAATTATAAATGTACTTGTTGGAGCAAGTACATGCTACTGTAGAAGGAATAATTCATTGTATATGGTGCTTACTGACCATAGTTTATTGGAGAGAGAGGGAAAAGTGGTGTTTGCTCCTCTTACAGCTTTCCAAACTACCTTCAAAGATAGCAGACTCAGCAAGGACATAAAGTGGTCAAAGCAGAAAGGCCTTGTAGGTCTCTCCAAATCCAGTTCCAGAAAAATTGCAACTTTGGGTGCCTAGGTACTCCAGCATCTAAAATTTCAGGGCTTCCAGTCATAGCTCTCTCTCTGTCTCTCCAAATGGTCTCAGAGTTGGAAGCATGATATATTTTCCGTGGAATGATTAAAGTCATTTATTTACTACCTTTCAGAACAGTATTCCGAAAAGAATTTATAATCTATATAAATATCTGCAAATAAAAACTCAATTATGAATGAAAAAGCAGGCAAGAGATCAGTCACGTAATTCTCTGTAGCATTGTTGCTGACTTTCTCTCTCCCTCTTGAGCAGACCTGGGCATTTTACGGTCCGTGGGTCTCATCTGGCCTACAACAGCGGGCTGCGGGCATTGTCATCGGGGCTGGGGCAGTGACAGAGGACAGGGCAGCAGCCCTCCACAACAGTCCCAGTTTCTCATGTGGCCCTTTGGGAACATTAGCTGCCCACCCCTGCTCTTGAGGGATCCTTCCTAGGGGGTGGTGACAGTGGCCTGAAGTAGAAGGAGGAGAATGTCCAGCTAATTGGGCTTCTGCAGGGCCTCCTCTCCTCCCTCTTTTCAGGGATCATTTCCATAAGCAGTTACTTTTGCGATGCATCATCGAGCCCTGTGGAAGGAGTGCTCTTGTCATTTACTGAGACAAGAGTATTTAGCCTCCCACTGAAGCATTGGTGCAGATAACCCATCCCGATAATCAGCCTCCAAAGCTGTTGCAGGGATGTGTTTTCAGCTAAAGAAGAAATGTTCTGAAGGAGTGGGTGGGGAGGCAGGAGGCGGGCTTCCTTTCCACTTCCGGCATAAGACTCCTCTAAATTATAAAAGGATGGTCAGAATGTAAAGGACTACATGAAAAAAATAAATTCAAAGAACCATGCTTGTCCCAACCTCTCCAACTGAAGGGATACCAGAGTTTCCTTTCAACTTGCTAAGAGCTGGCTTCCAGTTTACCATTGCATGTTACTCTTGATATTTGATCATATATAACTGATAGAAGCTACAAGGAAGTTGCATCATTTGCACAATGACAGCACGATGTCCCTTGTCCCCCTTTAGATGCCTGGGCTTTCAATCAACATGCAAGGATGGGTGCAGGAGGAGCAAATGAGGACATGGGATAATGATGGTGACCTGAATCATAGCTGTAATCATAATTTTCCTGCAGGACACAGGGATCTATCACTACCTTTAGCTTCTGGAATGTTAACATGAGGTACGTCGGGTTCACAGGTAGGAGATAAGGATTCCTACCAAACATGAAATTCAGCATATGTTACATTGGTTTAAGAGATATGACCTTAATGCCACGTTCCTTCATCACTCTTACATTTCAAGTCTCATCCAAGGCTTTCACATTTCTTTCATTTTCTCATTCATTTGGTGTTTAAACATTAGGATTCCATTAAAAGAGAATGAATACTTCACTGAAGAATTCTGTCTTCAAGCTTTCATTCCTATTTTGCAGAGAATTTTCTCCTGAGGAGTTTGTCTATGGAGATTCTCAGTCATCTGGGTCATGGTTAATTATAATTAATTGTTGGTATTTCTATGCCGCCCCATTCCCACAGGACTCCGGGCGGCATTGGTTGTCTCAAAGGTGTTTTTTCAAAAGGCACCTTTGTTTTTCCTTGAAGATGTTTCACTTCTCATCCAAGAAAGTTTCTTGGATGAGAAGTGAACAGCACCTTTGAGACAATCCTGAGGAATTTCTTTACTTGGCTCTTCAAGTAAATAGTTTTTATTAGAGAAGATATCTTTGCATGATCAGGTATGTTTATGGAATAGGGAATCCAAAATAATCCTTCTCTCCCATCTGGTGCACATAGTTTAACTTAAATTGAATTGATTATGTCTACAACCAAATCTATTTTCTAACTGAAGTTTTAAAATACTAAGATAAACAATTAATACAATAAAAAATACATGAAAAAGAGAAGGTAAAAGTGCATTTTAAAATTTTCTTTCTCCCCTCCATATTCCCCTTACAGCCAAGATAATAGAAGAAGAAAAAAGACCAATGATTTGACAATTGGTTACGAAGAACATCAATGGCTGCTTTATCTGTCATTCCCACTTAACCAAGACTTCAAACAAGGTTACCAAAACTGGAGGTAAAGCCAATAGTGGTAATTTATACTTCAAAAGCAAGAATGCATGGAGGCAAGTGTACAGGTTGCTCTTAGGTCCTTAACTATGACCTAGTAATTTTGATATCTTCAAGGGCAATGATAGTGAAAAACAAAAAAAGCTTTCTCATCAAAGCTGAAAAGAAGAGACTATCCAACTTTAAAATCTTACTTGATTTGCTCTTTCAAGGTCTGTCATGATCATCTCAATTTCATCCGACCTAAAAAGAGATAGAAAAAAGTCTATTAAGCTGTGAAGAACAAGTAAAAACATAGCAAACACCAATCATCTGGACTTTTTTTTATGTCTGTAACATTTGTGCACAGCAATATTTTCCTTAAAAATCTTAAAAGTGATTCTTATTTCATATCAAAACATTATAAAATTAAGAAACTCAAGTTAGAACTTACATAGTTCTAAAAATAACATATGGGTCATCAAAACAATTAGCCAGAATAACTGGTATATTATTTAAAGTGAAAAAAAAAATTCCACCATATATAATCTTGGATTTGGCAACTGATGCTCACATGGCGTGAAGGAGACCAATATTACAAAGAAAATAATATAGACTTGTAAGAACGCCAAATTTCATGAGATTTGGGTAAAAATACAAAAATCTCATGGATGAAGATATAAAAACTTCATGAAATTACAACCATTTCTACTTAAAAAAAATCTTTGTAGGATGGGGCTGAATCATCACATAGGATCCAAAGATTCCACCCCATACATTGTCCAACTTGTAGTATACAGTGTGTATGCAATTGTTGATAGGCTGCACTTACAGAAGAAAAACTCACTACGAAGTTAGAAGGGACTATTTATGCCAGCGTTTTTCAAACAACTTCAAGATGTGTAGACTAGAACTCGGCACTGTGCTCCACATAGGAATCTAAACTAAAGCATCACCAACATGATTTTGCTTGGACATATCCAAGGAAGGTGAATTCACTACTGTCATTGACAATTAGTTCCACTGTCTGATTGATCTTACATTTTGAAAGCTTTACTAAATCAATCAGAATCTGTACCATGAAATCCTCACCCTTTCCAGAAACTGATCCCATGGCATGATGATCAAAATCTCCCTATGACAATCATTGGGAATTGCAACACTCATCCAGAGATGTGACGTGAGAAACTCAGTCAGGAATACCACTGAGCACCACTACTTCAGCCAAAGGATCTTCTCAAGCGACATCTCTGGTCACCATCAAGATAAATAGTATCATTGCTACCCTACCTGGCCATAGCATCACAGCTGTTCTAGAACCCAGTTCCCAGAGACCAGTTCTCTGAAAAAAAATAATATATCTATCCCCCGACAAGCTTCAGTAATATACATCAGATCCAGCCATGTATGTTGATGAGTATGTCATTACAAAAAAATCAAATTTATCAATAGCTGATTAAGGCCACAGTCATCAGTGAACTGGCCAGCAGGATCATTGGACAAGGCAGGTGGAGCAGAACAAAACTGTAGACACCCCACAACCATCAGCCCAACGTTTCTTATTATGTCATTCCTCCCATCATAGCCTACAGTGGAACCTCGGTTCAAGATCACAATTCGTTCCATAACTTTGGTTGTGAACAGAGTTGGTTGTGAACCGAAACAAATTTTCCCATTGGGTTGTATGGAAATACGATCGATCCGTACCAGACCCCCTATGAACTCTATTGTTTTTTTAAGATTTTGAAGCACACAAATACAGTACTGTAGTTAAATATGCCACAGAAAT
>JANHJO010006785.1:32756-43196 GCA_032468235.1 Pseudoxyrhopus heterurus | reverse complement strand
ATGAGCAGGAGGAGGACTCCACAACTTTAGTCATACATACATACATACCCAGGCAAAGCCGGGTAATAAGCTAGTACAGTATAAAATACAAAGGAATGCTAAGATGACAGCATAATCTAACAAATCAAAGGTAGGGGCAAGGAGCATTTGCAAGAATAATCACATCTCAGCCATTGGCTGAGGTCACCAAGCAATCAAACTCTATGTACCAATGGAAGCTTTCTGCTCTTCTTGTACCTATAAGGAGTGGAGTCCCACCAGGGCCATTGCAACAGGGAGAAAAGTCTTATCCTTTTCCTCTCTTAGCTATGCATAATGTTCCTCTCTCTTCCTTAACTTGAAAGTGTTGCCCCTTATTTGTTTTATTTCCGCAGGCTGCCTCCTATTAGGCTAACCATTCTCTTTTCTTCCTTCTTCTAGCCATTGCTTTCTAGGCTAAACATCTGCTGTACTCTTTCCTCTTGCTTTGTGAGCTCTCTTTATCTTTCTTTGTATGTGCCTATTCTTTATACCCACACCCCCACAGCTTTTTATACATTTCTTAATTCAAGTCAAGTCTTGTTTCTATTTTCTTTTTGCTTTGGGACAATCTCCTTCCCTTCTGGAAGTTTCCAATTCTGATTTCCTTGTGGGATCCATGCTGCCTGCCAAGAAGCTGCTGATCTTTTCTTTTGATCTCTGTCTTTATTTACTGAACATCTCCCAAGATCCCATTTCTTCTGCCTCTAACGTTATTCACTTACAGCCTTATGTAAACAAATCTCTAGCATTCAAATTAATTCCTTACTTCTCCTGGCAATCCCCTACCAGTTTTCAAAATATCTATTTACTTCCCAATTCTGCTGCAACTTTCTGGGTTACATAATAAATAAAAAAACTTAAAGTCATGTGTTTTCATGTGTAGAATCTACATATAGGAGTTGGTATCAAGGCCCATGTCTTGAAATCATACTTATCACTGGTTACTCTATGCTCTTGTCACAACTTCATTAATGATGGTAGCTATTAGGAGCACATTGCAGAGACTCTTTTACAAACATTTGTGAGTCTTTCTATAACTGGCCATATGTATGAAACCTGGTAAAAGGAACTGGAACCAAAATTTTCTGGATGGAGATAACCTGCCATGATGTCATAAAAAGTAGGCTTTAAATGAAAAAATATATTTCCTATGTTGGTTCAATATTATATACAGGCAAGGAACCATTGTTTGCTTTCTACTGACCCAGATTTCATTGAGCTTGAAGATTAAAGAAACTTAAGCTCTTTCTTTCTTTTGTGCATGGTTCTATTCACAAGGCATGCTAATTAAGTTAGTAAGAACTATAAACTAACATTACTAGAATCAATAGAGTCCAAAAATGATAATATCTAATGCTAAAATATATAGTTTCTGTGGACAAGACTTTGCTGCAGCTAAGAAATTTAGGTACCTCCAGGTCCATATCTAGTTACATTCTAATTTAAATTCCAATGTGCTTATTGATTATGTTCTTAAAACAACTTGGATGAAATTGGGTAGCTTTGAAAAAAAAAAACACACTCAGCTCTGAATTGTAACATTAGACAAGCTTATAGTTATAACTAAATCATACTACATATCCCTGAACATATACTTGCATACCAACTACAGCTCTGTGCATTACCAATATTGTTGGCTCCACATCGATTAAATGTTTTACAAAACTAATTTCATTGATTTATGACTAATAGCTATATTATGGCCTGCTTGAATACTTGTCCAAGGTGGTAAAAACAGTAATAGATTAGAACTTTTTCAGCTTGGGAATTGAGGAAAACATTATGCAGTCCTATTGGTAAATATAGCAACATGTGACAGAATTTGAAATATATTCTGAAATATTAAAAAAAAAGAAAAAGAAAAACCACTGACTTCTCATTGCACAATAGCATTTCTTTTGGAGTAGAAATCATTTGTTTATTCTGTGTAATTGCTTCTGGGTAAACTTCAAGATGCTAGTTACCCACCATGAATCTCCTTCTGGTACAGGGTCTGTCTAACTTAAAGGCTTTCTATCACCAGTTGTTTCTGCCAGTCCTGTTTAATCACACAGAACTGGTTTGCCCTTGTCCCACCAAACAACATCATCTGATGGGATCAAGGAAACAGGCCTTCTCTGACAGTGTATATGCTCCCTAAAAGAACATTCCCCAATGATTTATATGAGCCCTATCTTGTCTTCATATAGAAAGGTCATTAAAAAACAACTGCTTTGATTACAGAAAAGACTTTATCTAGCTTCATTTCCATTTAGAAACACACTTGGATTTTTGTTTCTTTGAGATGGAAAGAAAATAAGTTTTAGACTTGGGTTTTGATGATTAGATTTGTTTATGATGATAGAAGGACTGATTGTTATGGATGATTCTAATTTAAAGGTCACTGATTTTTTGGTATTTATCTATATTGAAGAAAAACGGAAGTTATCTTTTTTTCCGTAGCTTTTTTCTTCTTTTTTGCATTATCCTTTTTTGCTTTTTCCCTACCCCTTTCCCTTTCTTTTTAACTCTTTTTTTTCCCCTGTATGTTATACTGTTTTGAAATTTAGTAAAGTTTTTTGGGGAAAAGATAATGCTTAGGAGAACATGTCTTAGGAGAACATAATCTAGGGATGATGTCACTGCTATCATGTCACATAGGGGTGACATGATAGCAGTGTTCCAATATTTCAGGGGCTGCCACAAAGAAGAGGGAGTCAAACTATTCTCCAAAGCACCTGAGGGTAGAACAAGAAGCAATGGGTGGAAACTAATCAAGGAGAGAAGCAACTTTGAACTTAGGAGAAATTTCCTGACAGTTAGAACAATTAATCAGTGGAACAACCTGCCTCCAGAAGTTGTAAATGCTCCAACATTGGAAGTTTTAAAGAAGAGATTAGATAACCATTTGTCTGAAGCGCTGTAGGGTTCCCTGCCTAAGCAGGGGGTTGGACTAGAAGACCTCCAAGATCCCTTTCAGCTCTGTTATTTTAAATTCTAAATTATTATAAAGTTCTCGCCTTGTTTTACATGAACTTCAGATTATGTATGATTTTACTAAAGTAACTTTTTCAAGCAATAGATAACACTATTTTCCTTCGAAAATGCAACACTGATTTTAATTTGTTTTCCTTCCAGCCTACATGAAATCACAGAGGATTTCAATTCTGTGGGGAAAGAATCCTGAAAGCATTAATTTGGAAAAATAATGCACTATCTACTAGGTGTCTAACTATGATGAACTATCTTTCAGTAGCATTAATTGTTCAGTTCTTAGGCATGCATGTACGGTACTTTCCAAGAAAAATGGCTATCAGTTTGAAGCATCGGATTCTTTATTTCTTATGAGTAATTATAATTAAAACATTATCTGGTACTTAAAGTTTGCCTGAAAATATATTTTCTGCTCTCTGCTCAGAATGAAAATAACCTGTTTGTTAAGTATCTACAACGTTGCCATCTATCGTCCATCATGTTTTCTACATGAAGAAAAATGAGCTGGTATTACAGCTTCAGATGAGAGAGAACTCAAAGCCTCCACAAGGCATAATTTATAACCATTTTTGTTCTTTGAGACAAAAATGAAAGGAGCATAGTCTTGGACCACTGTTTGATAAAACATGAAACAAAGGTAACATAAATTTTAAATCAACTATCAAATACTTGAACAGAAATGCAATAGTAACTACCTGGTAGACTATATCTAAAATAAATAAAATGACTAAAGCTGCAGAATGGGAATAATCTGAAGAGCTTTATATACCACCAGCTTTATCATTTAGACTTTTCGTCTCATCTATATTTTGGTTCAGAAGAGGATGAGCTTCATCTGGCTGATCTGATAGAAGTCAATTATTTACTGATTTTTGAGTTTTGCCATTTTCTTTCTGTGCTGTATTTTATTATGTCAAAGTTCACCCAGGAATTGGAAGTATTACCACTACTATACAATCTGCATGGAATGAAAAGGATGCTGTAACTCAATGGCTAAAATCTCACAAGGCTTTTGACAATTGCTTAGGTTTAATTGCAAACTACTCCCAGGAATGTCGGAATTGTATAACTTCTGATTAGCAAATTTAAGTCATTTTTTGCAACAGAGAAGAACTTTTCTCTTTACCCAAATAACAAAAATGAATAGTTTGACCAAGGTTGTTAAACAGCTTAAAGAGTTTTAGAACTGCTTAGTCTGCAAACATTACCTCTCTCTAAGACCCATTGTCAAACTTTGTCTAGCCTTAAATTACAGAATAAATTAATTTTAAGGAAGAGGAAACAGAAAACTACAAAAGATGAATGGCACCAACTTATCCTATTAGACAAAAGCACGCCTCCATGTTTTGGCAACTCACCATGAGAGGCTCAGCAGACAAATGGAAAAGTCTGTTAAACATCCTCATTCATTTTTGGGAGGCACATTATAGGGCCCTACATATTGATAATGATTTGACATCAACACTTTGGACAGCCGATTCCTGGTTACCCTAACTAATAATAATGTCACTTAAGGCTGGGAAGACCCTGAGAAACTTTTTAACCAAAGTGATTGGTGGGTCCCCTTGTTGATATTTTTATTTAGTTGTCCTTAATTATCTAAAGCAGGGGTGTCAAACTCGTGTCCCATGGGCCGGGTGTGTCATGCACTGGCCACGCCCACCCACGGTTTAGCAAAGGAGAAAAAGTTGTGATATGTCACATGACCACGTGACAACACAGGTTTCACACCCCTGATCTAAAACATCTAAACAACAAACTTCAAACATGAATAAATTGGAAGGAATGATAAGAGAAGAATGAACAGTACTCAGAGAAGGCCAATCAACTATAGACTATATTTTAGTATTGTTTTAAAATTTGTATTTACAAAATATCTTTATATGCAATGTTTCTGGACTTCAAATCTGCTTTTGATTCTAAGCTAGGAATAGTCTGTCGGACAAGTTCAAAACACTAAAGTGGGCATTTATTTTATTTTGATAAAATAAATATAAATTTCTCAAGACCAAAAAACAAGGCACTCTTAAGAAAAAAAAATCTGAACTACCGGCCAGTCATTTGGAAATGGAACATCAAAGCCTGGATGACTTCTGACATTTTTGGGGACTAATTCAACTGCTCAATCCTGCACTAGAACATTACCTCAGAAAAAAGACCTTTGCATTCAAGATTCCATTACTATTAAATAACACAGTTTTATGGAGTTTGAAAATGCTCAACCGAAGTCGTTTTTGTGCCACCAAACACCACTTCTGTCCTCCAAGTCTTAATCAGGAAATTGTAAACACTTTCAAAAGCCATTATACCCAGGAGCTCTACTGCAATGTGTGCCAACATCTAGATGCAAATTTGTTTTACCCAACATAGCAAAACTTGAGAAGTGGATTACATTGCTTAATCACCTTTCCAAGGAAGTCCAGGTGTAGGATCACTTAGTGAAATGCACCTCAAGTTTAAAAGCCAATTTTACAGTATTTTTTGTCAATACGTGGAGCTTTCAGAAGAACTGTGATGGAAATCACACCACCAATGCTAGTGCAATTCTTTAAACCCATTGAAAGGAAATATCCAGCAGCACAACCTTTAACAAGCAGAAGGATGGCCAGCACAGAGGAGGAAGTAGCTGATGTTGGTGCTATCAAGTTACCTTCACTCTCTCCACTCAGCCCATTGTGCCAAAAAGGGTTTTTTTGTTCTTTCAATAAAAGTTAATGTCTTATTGCCATTAAAGTTCATTATTTAAAACAAAATACTGTAAATGTTGTATTGAATGTTCTTGATTATTGGAAACACAATAGGTTTACAGTAATGGATATACCGAAAAGGATCTTTAAGAACCTAAACCCCATATTTCCTATAAGATTAATGCTTCAATAACTGCAGTTTCCATTTTCAGCAGAGTTTTCAAGACCGTAATCCTCTATATAACAAGGATTGAGTATATTTTTTCATGCTTATATCTTTTCCTTCTTATCAGTACCCAGACCATCTGACAATACTTACATGTTCATCCTTTTCTCAGACTCCAAACCATTTATAACTCAGATTTGTAACAAAATTCTATATAGCAACCATGAAAATTAGGCATCAGTGAACAGTCTCCCACAGTTGTAACATACTTTTATTTCAACTACTACAATTGCCTATATTATTCTACTTTTATTAAATATTTTCAGTTATACCTTTTATCTCTGGCCTTTGGCTGTAATAAAGATTAATGCATTTGTTCATTATGTCAAAAGTAATACAGGGTATCATTTTGGATCTGGCAAGAAAAACTGTTCCCTTTCAAACGTTTAGAGAGGGTCAAAATCAGCCTTTCCCAAACTAATTCCATCAAACACACAGAGAAGAAAAAAATAAATATGCAGCTTTTACCACCAGGGCAGCCCTAGATTCACTATTAAGTAAAATAACCACCTGCTTATAGCATCAAGGGAAATAGAGAGAGACCAAAGATTTTCCCCTGCTTATCATGCTCTTAATTTTTTTAATTGCCACACTTTACTTTAGTCAATCTTTTTGTATTTGCCTTTATATGCTACATTCAACTTTAATCTGCATTATTTAAAAAATTTCTTGGCATGGTGAGTGAGTGACTAATGTTTAAAACTTTGGGTCTTAAGTTTTGGGTCTGTTAAGCAAAGGAAGGGCCAAGGGGCAAGATTGTTGGGCGTGCTTTGAACATCAATTAAGTCTGGCCCTGTTTTAGAAAATTTTCGACTTGGATTTCATTTAGAAAAATGAGTGTGTGAGGTCCCTACCAAAGGTGGAGGGGATATCTTACTGTACTTCCATAAAACTGAGGAAATACAGATAGTCATATGGTAGAGATAAAAGATCATCCAACATCTAATATTACCAAGGTGAATCACTGCCTTACCAAGTTCTCCTAGGCCCTACATAAAGGCAAAAATAGATTTGTAATAACATTGTCTTTATTGCCTTTGTCTATAATTTGTAGACCACATTTCCTCTAGAAGTTGGCACAACCCCCTGTTGATCTGAGAAATAGGTTAGGCTGATTGCTCCAAATGTCAAAGATCTTTCATTGTTGAATGTGTACATGAATTTGGTCTTAATCCCACCCAGCCATGACACTCTGCTGCCTTCAAGATATTTAGGGCTTCTTAACCTCAAATCTGTATTTTAGAAACGATTTTTGCCTGTTTTATGCACATTTGAAGATCTTTGAAGTTTTAACAGAATATTTGTTAAGAACTATCTCATTCCTTGTACGTTTAAATATTTTCAAAGCCTCTAAAATCAATTTTGCTAAGGATGCCAAATCAGAAAGATTCAAGTCAGTATACAGAATTAAAAATATAAAACAAAATAGAAGACCAAATATAGAACTGCTAGTACACTGGGGAAACAAAAATAATTTCACTTCTATAATCATTAACCAGGTGGGTTCACAAATCAAGTCTCTTTCATCTGATGATGCTCTCTCCTTTCATCTTTTCTTGCATTCTGCAAACTAAGGTTTTGGAAGGTAACTTCTATACTTTATTGTATAGCAGCATAGTATCTGTTCAAAAATATTAATCTTTTTCTGGATTTCTAATTATTACTAAATGCTTCCGTAGTTTATCAGATTTTCATATCATTATGTAGGAATTTCAGCTGATTTCTTTGTGGCAAATTGCTTCCACTCAGTAACATTCCAAGAGTTTTCAAGCATGAACTGGTTGTTTCAGGTCCTGCCCCAATATTTTGGCGGAGTTTGGGTTTAGACTTTGACTTGGCCATTTTAAAACCTTTACAGCAGACATGTCCAATCCATGTGCCACAGGCTGCATGCAGCCCTGGATAGCTAGTAATGAGGCTCTACATAATCATAATAAAACTATTTTAAAAGGTTGGTTATTTATATACATTAACTATATTATATATTTTATACCCAGCTCAAGACAATTCCTCTTCACTCAGTGAGGCCCAGACAACCCAAAAGTTTTGAAACCCATGCTTTACAGCTTTACATATCCTTTTCTAAACTTGCTAACATGTCTGCCATCCTTATGTTGTTGCATGGCTCACATGTGCTTTAGCTGATTGACAAACGGCCTATATTATTCTTTTCAGAATACTTTGATATAAAGCACGATTCATTCAGCGGCTAAGCTATATAGAAGTTCAGAAAATCTCAAAGGGTGGAATACTTTATTACAGAATTGTATAGCATCATGGCGTATCTGATTTAGAAATGTAAAGAGGACAACTTCAGGGTAAAAGTCTTGCACAACTAATATAGAAGTCCAGGTTACTGTGACATCTTGGCTTCAGGTTTTTTTTTTTAACCCAATACAATTTTGTAGCTCCTATCATATTAGCAAGTTAAGTAGGTTAAACAAAGAGTTACCAACTATACTGCCTTCTGCAGTAATTATTTACAGACTACAAACAAGCAAAAATGAGCAAACAGTTCCCTCCACCACCAATCTTTTCTTTTTTTTATTTTAAAGAATTTATATGCCAGTCCAACTTAACCAAAAACTGGGTGGCTAGTAAAACTAATATTCATATTCTTGTTAAAGTACTTATTCTTAAGCAGCCTTTTAATGTGTGTTTAAAGATGTCAAAGTATTTATTAAGATCATGACCTTCAATTTTAGGCACACTTCTGAAATGATTAGGCACAGTACCTTTATTCTTATTTATTATATAGATTGTATAAGTGAGAACAGGAACAGTACCACTAAGTATTCTTGCATTTATCACTGTTTAAAATTCTAGGTAAACAAAACAATTCATCTTTTCTTGCCCAATTCCTTCTCTTAAAGATGTATATACTTATACTAAAAATTTTTAAAGTGTTTCTGAATTTTCTTTTTGTGGTTGCTTCCATTTTTTAAATAGCTTAATAAAAAACCATAATATTTTAGTTTATTAGTATATGAGACTAGAAAGAAGCTTCTTGTCCTTATGTGCGTTTTATAAAAACTTTAAAAATTTAACTTTACATTGTTTTTCTTCAATAAATCCTATTTTTCAAACAAAAATTTATCAAAGCAGATCTTGTAAAGGAAGGCATTAAAAGGGATAACAATTAAACAGGTTCAGTTTGTTCTTCCTAGATATCCTCTTTATGCTAATAGAAAGAATATTGGAGAAAGAAAGTAGCTGACCAGTGAAGATGGATGCTATTACTAAGAAAAAAAGTCTTCTACATTTCCAATAGGTAGGCATATTGTCTTTATGAATTCTAGATTTTATTTGTTGTGCAAGTCTAAAAAATCCCAGCTACTACTTTCCAGGTATCTGTACCATTAAGGGTTTGGGCAATAAAAAATAAATGTTTCGAGGGTGCCTTTTGCACCATGCTGGCTATGTTATCATTTGTTGGGGATATTGAGAGAAATTCATTGTGGCCCTACCAAGCCCCACAAAGCGGTTTTATCATCAAAATGGTAAATACAGGTAAGTCCTTGACATATAAACACAATTGAGCCTAAAATTTATGTTGTTAAGCGAGACATTTTTAAGCATTTGAGCTTTGCCCTATTTGATTACCTTTCTTGCCACAGTTGTTAAGTGAATCATTGCACTGGTTAAGTTAGCAACATGGTTGTTAAGTGAAACTGGCTTCCCTATTGACTTCCTGACCCCCGGACACTGCAACAGTCATCAATATCAGCCAGTTGCCAAGCATCTGAATGTTGATCATGTGACCATGGGGGATGCTGCAACCATCATAAGTGTGAAAAACGGTGATAAGTCACTTTTTTCAGTGCCACTGTAACTTTGAAGAGTCACTAAACGAACTTTTTGTAAGTTGAGGATTACCTGTACTTTCAAAGCAAAGTGCAAGAACTCGAATACAATTTACGGTAAATGCCCCAAGGCTTTTCCAGAATTGAAGGTGCTTTCCATAAGTGGGTGGAACTTCCAACCTACTGCTGAAAAGTTATTTTCTCCTTTTGGAGGTGGGAAATGCATTAAACACAAAGAAAAGCTCCCTTAAGGAAATAGCCTGTTCAGCTCACCTTTCTATTCCGGAAAATACTTCAGGGAAGGGGTCTCTACTGGGATACTCAGCAGCCTTCTTTCTTCTCAGCATGAGATACACTTCCGTGGAACTGGGAGGCTCTTACATATAAGCACCTACTGCTAATAGCTGTTAATTATTTTAATTGCCCGAGATTCCCCACTCCTATTTTTTTTATGTACTCTCCCCCTCTCACAATTCAGCCAGTCTAGTAAAAGACGCGCAATTTCCGAAACTTATATATTTGCAGAGTTGCCTGTGCTGAGTTTTTTTTTTTAAAAAAATCCAGAACTGGGTTTTGGGGGTTCCTGTCTGGTTTCTAGGTTTTTATTTTAAAAATTCAATTCAATGAAATCTAGGGTTTTTTTTTTTTTTTGATAAATTGAATTTTATTTATTTATTTGTCAAAAACATATATAGTTATATAAAAGTGGAAAACATAGAACATGAACAAG
>JANHJO010006785.1:0-14959 GCA_032468235.1 Pseudoxyrhopus heterurus | reverse complement strand
AGATGAGCACCGCCCCCTAGAGTCGGGAACGACTAGCACAGATGTGCGAGGGGAACCTTTACCTTTACCTTTACCAATGTGATCTGTTTGCTCTTATTCAGCTGGCAGTATAAATGTTGAAAATATTTCATTATGTGCCTATTTTATAGACCTTAATTTCTAATCTGTTCCTTTTCATAGTGACGAGTTTCACAAACAGTAACCTTGCGTTTTAACTAACATTAGTTAAAAGTGATTCAATATTTCAAATTATTTGTTATTTTTTTACATTTCAAGCCTTACATTATAAATGGTAACGATCAGTACTCTTGAAATATTGGAACAGTTTTCAGCTTCAGTCTCCAAGAAAACTACTACTTTAATTTCTTTTAAAAACATAGAGCTGTAAAATTTGTTAGGATGTGCTTTTGAATAAAGATACAAGAACATGTTTAGTACTTACGCAATTGTTTTATAGAGAATATATATTTAAAATCAGCTTGTATATTTAGGATGGATAAATTAAAGGATAGAAAGACAATTCACAGTAACCGTGATTCTTCTCTGTAATTTCTTTTGCTTCCTTGATCCACCCATTTTACTTAGTTTGCACTCTGGAAACAAATGTTGCCAATTCAAATTCTTCCATCTGGAACCTCCATTTATTATCAAAAATAGAGAATTCAAAGTTTTTCATTGCTTTCCATTCCCCAAAAAGGTTTTCAGTACATTTCTTTTTTTATCTATCTAAATACCCCTAAGCAGCATGCTTGGTAATTGAATGGACATCTAATGAAATGGGTCAAACTCTTCAGTTATCCCATCGACTAGTGGCAGGACAAGCCACTAGTATATAAAATGACAGCAAACATAACTTCCTACAAGGACTGATGATGTTATCTAATTTGGTAATAAAGCATCTACAAGAAAACAACCAAGCTCAGAGAGCACCAAGGACCCAACAGCATTCTAAATATCAGATAGTTATTGTTTTTTTTCAGATGGGAACTTGGGTTAAAGAGGCAGGAGTTCTGCTTGATGGCCCCATTGAGGATGTTTTCCTAGATTAAGCCATGTGGTGTGAAAAGGCTTTCAGTAGGATTCATTTGAAAATTAGTAAAAGTCTCCTTGGCTTCAGCAGCATGTTCACATCACAGAAAATATTTCTCCAAAATTATATCTAGATAATTATTCTTAATGTTACATTAAGAAAACATTGTGTTGTGACCAAATTATACTGTTAGTTTCACACAATGGCCACATTTAAATGCATTCCACTTTGCAGGATTAATTTATAATTAATGTAGTAGCTGGGCTTGCTCAGGTTTCACAAAGGAGGATCCACCCTCATTTTCCATCTTTCCTCCTCCCAATAAAAAATGTTTGAGTAGAAAGTTCATGTGAGATAAGTAGAATATACTTTGGAATTTCAGGTAGAAGTAATTTAGTGTGTCATGTTTTAAACATACACATACCTTACCTGAGTAGATTAAATATGATTTACATTAACTCTGGGATGAAATGAAAAGAAAATGATACATCATATTAGAAATGCTTTGCTTCATGTTTTCCAGATTTGCTATACAAGTTTATAAGTGAGATAGCATTACATACTACTAAAAACATAGACTTGGTAATCAGCACAAATGTGTCCTGTTTAATAATTTCAGTTCTTTTTAATCAGCACTGAACATTTCTTCACCCTTTTTTCAATCAAGAGATTGAACTTTTATCTTTTGAAACCCTGAAAAGGTCAATACGATTTTACTTGGTAATTTTTTATTTCTTCCAGAAAGTAACAAAGTTTATTGGATGATGTGTATTATAATTATAAAAATACTGAACTGAAATAACCAATAGATCCACTTTCCCCCAATGGGCGGATTTCAACTCCCAGAATTCCCCAGCTACTGGTAAAATTTTGGAGATTGGAGTCCACACTTCCAGAGAATGTCCTGGTATGCAAGTTGAGGAAAACTACATTAGGTGCACAAATCTAACATTATTGTTTAGGTTGAATTATGAAAAGAAAATTGGATTGTTTTATCCATATTTTAGAATACCACTGATTGGCTGTGTATAATGGAAACTGTGTATAGTATTTAACAGCCTGTGTGCCACAGTTGGGGAATACTTTGGTAAATGCATAATGTTTAGTTAATATACAGAATATAGAATAATAGAGTTGGAAGGGATCTTGGAGGTCCTGCTTGAGCAGGAGATCCTAAACCATTTCAGACAAGTGGTAATCCAGTCTCATCTGAAAAGCCTCTTCAATATTTTTACACCCATCTTATATTTTCTGATGTAAAGTATTAGGGTCACTAGATCACTGGCTGCAAAAGAAAAAGGAGGAAATTGACTTCCCTTCCAAATACTTTTTTTTTGTTTCAACTTTTTTATTATGGGAAAATAGGGGAGGAGAAGGGAAAGAGGAAAATGTAGGGAAATGGGGAAAAAAGGGGGAAATGATTGACTTCTAACTCTTTTTGGTGCAGTAGAATAAGGTTATAAGTTCATACAACCTCAACTTTTTACATAATAATATATACTATCCATTTCTGTAACAACAAAGCTATCTTCTAATTAGTAAAACCCAACACAAAGGTTTCATTTTTTCCACCTCAAGCACAAAGTCCAAAAGCAATTCCAAGTAGAAACAAAGTTAATTGTATTCTTTTCTTCAATCAAAGCAGTCAATTTAGCCATTTCTGCTAACTCCATCAACTTTTGCAGCCATGCATTCATTGTTCGAATCAAAGTGTCCTTCCATTCCCTTCCAAATACTAATTCCAAAATAATCATTAGGACTCTGTTGTCAAAAAAGGAAGAGGAAGATAATTTTTAATTCTGCATCCATCGTGGTACAGATGAAAAATGGATTATATTAAAGTTATTTGGACAAGTTTTGCTAAAGAATTGGCAGGTGAGATGACCATGGCTAATTGGTTTCAGCTGAATGTATTTGGATTCAGATTCGTCTACTGGTTTTAACTGAATTCCCTACTATCATGCAGAACAATGTGACTTGAGATAATGGATCATGAAAGAATGATTGAAAAGAGAACCAGTGTATGGTTTAAAAATGTAAACCACATCAAGATTAATGTAGATAATTTTTGAGTAAGTCATTTCTCTAGATGACATCTTTGACTAGTATGGAAGAAGACTGGAACTGTTCCGTGTTCCTTCTTGAATTGAAGAGTTTATCTGTCCTCACAGAGTTCAGCATATTAGTTTTTATTAGTATATTATCTGCACCTCCACTTCTGATAAGAATCCCACAAGCCTGTTAACTTCTGTACATAATAGAGCTGCCAGGATGCAGCCTGGGAAATAATCTTGTCTTTTTACAGATACTGAACCTATTACAATTTTGCCTGTCCTTGTTCTCTTTCAGTTTGTTTCCAGTCCCCCTGCTGTAGAATAAAACAAAACTCTCTTCAATTCCATTAAGTAGGAGGAAATCATAAGTAATAGACTGGAGGAGAAAGCAAGTGAGAACTTTCTCCTTTATATTATGGTGACCCTAATATGAGATAAAGCAACCCACATTATATTTCTTCATTTATCACAGACTACATATCTATTAATCTGAAATCAAGCTAATAAAAAAAAGTTTTCTCATGTAGTATTAAAGCAAGTAAAGGTAGTTTTTGACAAGGTGTCACTGAAGCTAAAACTTTGCAGAGTTTGGAATAAGATTAAACATTATGATAGCATGTGAGAAAATTCAGAGCGGACGAGATAATGTTTCAGTTGCAGAAGGCTGAGCTCGCTTTCAGTGGCTCAGATGTTAGAAAGAGAGTTGTGACTCTAAGTCTAAGACATGGGCAGGCAACCCTTGCGTTCTCTCTTCGTTTTTTGGGGGGATTGGTACTTCAGTAGCCAATAATATTTAACTATTTTAACCCATCGTTCAAGAGAACCAGAAAAAAAACAAAAACTTATATCAAATTATGTGATGTAATCTTCCTTCTGAAAAGTAAGCTCCTGATCTATAAAAGATATCTAGCCCCTGAAGAAAGTAGAGTCTGGAAAGATTTCATCCGAGTGACACAGAGGCCAGACTGAAAAAAATAGTTTACTTCTATATATTTTATTATTTAGAAATGCCTAAAACAAAGAGCTGGATTGCTTTCATTGAGCTTCAAAGCATTTTTGTGTTGAAGCTAGCTTAACCAACATTTGATGCCCTTAAATGCTTTCTACCATCCTTTTATTATAATAGCTGTGATAGCTTTCTCTTCATTTTTCAAGAACATACTCTAGCTGAAATTCAATTCTGAGAGTATATAGCAGTTGTGGATATATAACCAGTTACTAATTGTGCGTTGAAATGATTTAGTCCGGCAACCTTTTGATGCCCTGGAATACCATAAGCCTTTGGAATCGGCAATAATGATGCAAGATTGTGTCATAAATGAAAGAAGACAACATTCTGGGGAACAGAGCTTGTTTTGGGAAAGAGTTAATTTTTTTTTAATCGTAGTAATGGCTTATACTGTACTTTCTGTGGTTCCCACTTCAAATTTATTTAAATGGTGCTTAAACAGGAATTCAAGGATAGCACCAAAAAAAAAAGCTTTCCCACACTTGATTTTTCATTTGTAGAATCTTTGTCCTGATAAGAGTATTGTACCATATAAGAAAAGTAGCAAACTTGCTTAATCTTTTAAAGTATTAAATTAGTAGACAGATGTGACATACTTTAATGGTCACAAAATATTAAAATGAGATGCTGCTAATCTCTATCAATAATTCTCTGTAGAAGTTATCTACCATAGTTGTAGCTGAGAATAGCCCCTTCCAAATTGATGAGTTTCCACCCTGATCCTCTTAGATGTTAAACCAAGGTGCTGTGTCTATCCAGAGGGCCTGATATGCAAATACAGTGTGTATATATGAGTCTGTATATATTTTGGGATGATGGAGAAACTATTTTTAAGGGGGAGGGGGGAAACAGTAAAAACAGCACAAGCTCATAAATAGGAAGCATTTTTCCACATTTACCGTAATTAAAGGATGGAAGGTCTGGATAAAACAAGTTTCAGTTGAGAAATATTCCTGAAGATACTGTAAGGGATGAAGGTTTACTGCTTCAGTATATCTTCATGTATACAAGGGAAAGGAATGCCTCTTGTGCAAAAATTCTGTAATGTCTATCCTTTCCTATTTTTTGATGTACTAACTTAATAACTCAATGGTGGTGGTAGGATTAGTGGTTAAGCACTAGTTATGTGGAAATATGTAACTGAAGTGTTGATTGATTCCCTCTTCAATTCCACAGGTGTGTGACTGTGTACACTGTAAGTGATAGAACAGATCATAAGATGCACAAACAGTAGCTAGATATATCATTAATGTTTATGAGGGTTTAACAAGTTTATATATACTCTATTTCCAGATACTGTTGAGAGTGACTCAGTGGGATGTTGGCATGTTAAGGGAGTATTTCAATGAACTGCTATTTTTACTGGCTAAAAAAAGTATCTGAGAAAGCCAATTATTATGGATGAGAACAAGTCACATTTCTTTCTAGCATTTATATTTTTCTGAGTAGGCAATTTAAATGAGGCTATGTCCTTGTATTGTAAGAACATTTAAATAAGGTGCAACAATTTGTTTCCTTCCAGTAGAGTGGCATTTTATACAATGTATGCTGGGTAGTTTGTACAGATGTATATTAGAGGTAAAATAAGTAAGAAGGTAAATATAGGCATATTTATTATATGAAAATAAAGAGCCAAAGTACACAGGTTAGGATATTGTGAGAGATCCAGATTTAAATTGCCATAGAGTTCACTGCATGACTTTGGACCAATCACTCTGTCATTCCATCCATTCAGAAGATGATTATTGAAATAAAACAATGGCGACTACAGTGAAATTTGCTTTGAAATCTCAAAGGAAAAGACAGGACATAAAATTGTGCATGTATGTACGGTATCTTAAGTCATACTACTGATTTTATTCACTTCATGATGCTGGTTAAATCTCTACAAAATACAGTAGATTGATTGGTTTGATGAATTACATGAGGTAAAGTCCAAAACCACTGGAAGGTTCTAGTAATCCCATAGGAACATTATGTTGTTCTGATTAGACAAAAAAAGAGTATGCAAGTACTTCAAAAGCCAGATTTGAGAGAATTACTTTTTCCACACTAAATGACTTATGCTAAATATTTTGGGTGGAAATGTAATATTGGATCACAAATGCTCCCAATCCAATTGAGTCTATTGGTTCTGCAAGTTCGAATTTAGAACATGGTCTGATTGAGAGAGCTACTGTGTATTTTGTATTTAATTGTGGAATTATTCCCACATCAAGGAATATATAATATGTCCAAATGAAACCCTTGCTACTAGCAAATAACAAGAAGTCTTAGAAATGGTCTCCCTCTACTATAGGTATTAGGAGAGCTTTCATTTGATTCACAAACTTCAAATGCTTTCCTCTGGAAGATATACTTCAGCATGTTTAAGATTTGGGTTCAGCAAACCATTGCCACACTGACCCTTTATTTGTACATCTAACCTGAAAATTCTTATGGCCTATGAGATGATTAGATGATTGCCAGATTCTAAGAATTATATTGCCCTTCTTTCTTTGCATAACCTCTCAATTCTGGAACATGTGAGTCCCTTGTATTTTCTCTCTCTCTTTTAGAGAGAAAACAAAGAGAAAACAAATATTTGTTTTAATAAATAATTAAATAATAATCTTAGGTAATCAAAATCAGCAGGACTGCCCAGCAGTAAAACAGTTGTTTATGCCATACTGCAATAAGTACAGGAGAGAGAGAGAGAGAGAGAAGAATGTAAGCATAACATTATATGAATAGAATTATTACCATGAAATAGAAATTCAAGATATCTATATCTACTTGCAAATGTGAGATAATCTATGGCTTCTGCTAATGCCTTATAGATGCCTTATATTGTAATTTCAAGTAGCGCTGAAATGAATTATTATCTTTAAAAACTATTAGCACTGTCCCAGCAATCTGATAACTAATATAGTTTAAAGCTAGGACATAGAATTGTCATCTTATTTCTCACTGCCATGAATTCTTTCAGCACTATCTTTAGGATAACATTAATACAGTGACTTTAAATTGAAACCTAAGAAAACCTTCTTGGAGGCATGTGTGTTATTTGTATGACATTTATATAGTGTATAGATCACTAAAAGCTAGAAACAACCCAAACCAATCTTCAGTTATCAGAGATCTGTAAAAATAAGTCAACTTTGTTGTTGCAGTGGAAAACTGCACTTTTACCCCTTTGAACGCAGAATACTTTACCACAAGTGGAAATGTTCTGCTATCATTCTTGAACTCATGCTTCTTCTAAATCTCATGGAGAGTTCCCTTTGTTCTAAAGATACTCCCACATTTTTTAAAGACCAAAGAGTACTTGCTAGTCACCCTCATGTCTGAAAATACCTAAACCTAGTATCACGTAATTCATAAAACTAAACCTTGATTTCTTAGGGATGATTCTTGCATGTTTTGCTCACATCATTATAGCCGCAAATAGTCGTCTTGTCACAAGAACAACACTGCAGGCTGAACTTGAAGCACAATACTTTTTAACAGGATTAGTTACACAAGCTATTTGAGAGTGGCATGGTGGCCTAGAGATGAAGACACTCGTCTTCCACTCAGAAGGTGGAGAGTTCAATCCTAGGTAGTGTCAGATGTTTTTCTCCTAGGACACAAAGAAAAAAATATCTGCTTGTGAACTCTTTGTGGGCATCCAGTCAATAAACAGCTCCATACAGTCACCCCATCTCTACCTCAAATTAAGGGATTGCAGGGTTGTAAAAAGGGAGTTACACAAGCTATTTGAATTTGTCAGGAGTAATTAAAATGAATGAAATAAATGAGTTGTTGTTGTAATAGGAATATTGTGAATAATCAAATGCTTTCTAAGTAGCAGTGAAACATTGGCTTGACAAACTGAACACATTGACAGGACTAAAAAAGATTGCATCAAGGTTTTCAATAACAAAGGATGTTTTTCAACCCCTTATTGTTGAAAGCCTAAATTGATAAAATTTTGCATTCTAGAATTCTTAAGGAAATTTAGGGAAAAACTACATAAAAGCCTTTTATAGTAGAATAGTCTATAGCAAGACATAGATTCCTGAGACTTATAGTGAACACTGAATCAACTGTTTAGAAACAGTTGCTTAGACGTTGATATTCGGAGAAAAGTGGATGAAAATACATGCACTTAAGATTGGGAAAACTATAAATAAGCAAAACTGAACTTAGTAGATTTGCTCATTCATTCAGATTATTATTTACTAGTGCTAGAACATCTTCCTAAATACAGGCTAACATACTAGGGACCTTAATTCCATACCCTACTGAGAAGAATGATTATCCAAGGATGACAGATGGAGTCCTCCTCTCCCCAAAAATGAAACTTTATTTGAAAACACAGACATTATTGAAAGATGCTGCAAGTTTCCAATGTTGCATGTAAGTAAAGAGAAATTGGCTCAGTGGGGATGTGCAAATAGTGCAGCATTTATCATATCCTCCACTGAGCTGAATAAAAGAATGATGATTGGGGAATGTTTAGTATGTTATAGCTATGTGAAACCTTCCATCAAACTGTTGGACTGCTTGCAACAGGGAGTAAGGGAAAATTTCATTGCTATTAAACCCGGATCTTTGGACTATTTGCTCTCTGGGGTGATGAGAGTTATAATTCAGCGGACGTGTGTGCATGCTCAAGGCCCTTAAACCAATGACTGTGTTAAATCTTCCTTCATCTTGTATGCTAGCATTTTGTCTGTCTGCTTTTTGTTTTTTTACTTTAGAATGGTGCAAAAATAATAGCCATAGTCTTTTTTTTTTAAAGGGCCTCAGGGGTGTATCTATAAGTATACATTAATTCTTCAAAAGGCTTGGGGGCACATTATTTGCAACTGTGCAACTTTATTTAGGAAAAATAAACTGCTTGCTTTTATTTGGTTTCAAAATTTTGAAGGCTCATCAGTGCCATCCTGTGGAAAGCTTTGCAAATGTGCAGCTGGGCTTAAGCTGTTAGGAAAACAATATTGTGTGTTAATCAAACGCCTGACATTGTGTCAGTCTGCTAACAAAATCCGAGCAAAATGTGAGAAGCAAACAATAATTAAACAGTGGTCAGAAAATCCAAACACTTGTAATTTGAAGACAGCTGCCTGCTAGAAAAATTGTACTTCCCAAATAAAATATCAAAAATTAAAGTGGAAAAGTAAGTAGAATTCCCCGATTGAAAGCACCCTATTGAGATTCATCATAGCTGCATCAAGGCAAGATTGTGTATTTTTAAAATACTAATTTGCAATTCCTTTTATGTAACAGAAGATACCAGTATTGATTATTTTACAAAAATCATTTCCGCACACATATAAGATGGAGATTGTGGCTTGGCCTTATCCAACACCCACATTTTCACTAGAGGGTAAGCCCAGCAAGCATTCTGAGGTGCCTGCATTTCAGTTACTATCATCATACCTTTAGAATATCCAAGATCAGAAAGAGACTTTCTGTGACTAAGCAAGAATAGTAGTCATGTCCCAGGTTCAATAGTAGTCATGCCAGTATTTCTCTTGCAGCAGCAACATTACAAAGCGTTGCTGGAGATATAAAAATCACAGGCCTTTTTTAGGGATTCAGTGACCACAGATAAAGGCTGAGCAGTAATAGTGTTAGCGTACATGCTTCCCTTTCTCCACTCTATGAGTCCAGTTGTTTGAAAAGAAACGTGTACAAAGATCAGAAGTGGGCCATCACATGCAGCCCTATCTATGACTGAAAATCTTGCTAAAGCTCATAAGACAGATTGTTGTCCCAGAGCTTTGGTTTTTATGAGGATTATTGCCCAAATACTCACACACGGTATTTTAAAAAGACTAAAGGGCTATATGAAATATTATAGATGTGATCTAACAATAATTAAGAGTGACTGCATAGAGACCAAGACTGTCAGATCTTTTCTTTAGCTTAAATGGATTTCTCAACTAATCAGTTTTCTCGGAGATTTATTTGTAGCATCAGTTTAATCCCTTGTGTTATAATACATTAGAATTCTGTTATTTGGGATTAAAAATAAATGAAACCCTCAAAGAAACCAGTGTTCAGCAGGTTGTTTCATAACAGCCTATGAGTGACATCGAAGTTCGTGCTTGAAAAAAAAAACAAGTGCTATTTTCTCCTCCGTATGTTAATTGCTAGAAAGAAAACTCTTTGCTTATCTTGGGTAAAAAATATTCTCTCTGAAATGTAACAAATCATTAGTGTTTTAAAAATCAAACCTGTTACAATTCCATATGATGTTTCTAAAAGAACATGTTTTATTTTTTAAAGCCTTGACAACAAAAGTATCTTTCATCTTCAAACCAACATCTGTCAAAGCAGCCATTATAGCTTACAAAATACTGGGAGTGTAAGTTACACTTTGCATGCAACAAAAGCAGAATGTAAAGCAGGGCTGTCAAACTCCCAGCCCGTGGGCCGGATGTGTCACACATTGACTATGCCCACGCCCGGTTTAGAGAAGGGTGGGAAAGTCCCGATATGTCACATGACGATACCGTGACAACGTGAGTTTGACACCCCTGTTGTAAAGCCTTAAAACTGAAACTTTATTTCTTCCTCCTCCTAATTATGCCCCTTAGCACTAGATAAGTGAGAGAGATCACTGCCCCTCTTAAAAAAGAAATAGACAAAATACAAGCTCTATATGGTTACCATTGAATTGGAGCAGTCTGCACAAATACTAAGAGCCTGCTTTTAATAAGCTTCAAGTTTGCTGCCATTTCTAGTAATGTTTCTCAGGGATCTTTGGTCAGCATAATTATTTAGGGACAAGAGGTCAGAGCTCCAGAGAAGCTTTGACATTTGGGAAGAATGAGACGTCTTTTGAAAGTATGTTTTTTTTTTTCTTCTCAGATGATCAGAGATCATTTGTATTTCTTCCAGGCTTGCAACTTGTTGGCATGATCTTTGATTTACCTGCTGTCCCAAAACTCTTTTTTATATGTTTATATTCCACCTTTTTTTTTAAAAAAAGAAAACTCATAATGGGCTATGTGCCTCTTCATCCATTGCAATTTTCATTCTCATAATAGCCTGTAAAAGAGTCTAGGCTTTGCCCTATGAAGTTTATATCTGAGTCTGAACTGAAAACCATTTCCCTAGTCCAAGTTTGATACCCTAAGTCTGTGATGGTGAACCTATGGCACGCGTGCCGGAAGTGGCACACAGAGCCATCTCTCTCCGGGCATGCCAGCCATCGCCCGTTGCTCTTCCAGATTCTGGCGTGTGCATGTGTGCAGGCCATCTGGTCCCGCGCACATGCACGCCAGAAACCAAAACACCAGGTGGCTGGCACACATGCGCGTGCCGGAAATCGGAAGCTCAGCTCTTCCAGTTTCCGGCGCTCTCCCATGTGTGCATGCTCCTGTTTCGGCACTTGGTGCCGAAAAGGTTCACCAACACTGCCCCTAAGTGTTCTCTGTAGCAGGTGATGGGGTCAGTGAACTTTAAAAAGAACTAAAGAAAAAAGAGATACCCATGAATCAAGTTTCCTGGACATGTCCCTTTAGTTTTATTAGCAGCAGTATTGTCATCTTCCCATATGTTTTTGTTGTCATCCCCAGATTAATTTACAATCTGATATTTACAAGTAGTCACCTGTCCAAGTACTAATCAAATTGTTGTTTACTCTCTTAATATTAATACATAGTCTGATTGCCTGGACAGAGTTCTGTATTTGCCTTTTTCACGTCATATGTGACCAGGCAAGTATCAATTTCCAAACCTGTTTTAGCTGAGGGCAAAGTGTCACAAATGTTTCCTGTCTGATAGTCTCTGGTTATATAAATTGATACCTGGCATATATTCCAATTAGTAAAGTGTTGGCTATGCCTGCCAAGGACCATAGATCTTATTGTCAAACCTCTGTGAGGGCCAGTTTATTGAAGATTCTTACATGCTCTAAGTCATATGCTACCATTGCAAGCCCATAGCTGCCTAGGCCTTGGCCCCCTGATTAAACCAATTTATCCATTTATTCCTCAGCCCAAATTATGAGCACTTTGCCATGTTGCTGCCCCCTGTTTTTGTGTAGTTAGCTTTTAGGTTGAAATAGTTTTCCATAAGCATGCTTACAAAAGTTCTTGCAGAGTCAGAGAGAAAGAATATCCAAACTGGTGTCTTTCCTGCTATAAGTAACATCATAGCAAAGATTATTCTTGAAGATGTTGGTAGATAAATGTATTTGGGAATGATTGTCAGAAAATGTTGTACTCAACTTTCATGGTTCATTGGAGAACAATGAAAACTGAAAGGTCAGGGGGGAAATATGTGAGGAAATCATTCAAATTCAGATTTGCCATTATAAAGCCTTTCAGAAAATGCCAGAGCAGGCAAATCGTGTGTGAAAACTAAATTTCATGTTTTATTAATACACTGTCTGCTACTTGTTATTCTTTATTTCCTTCATGTGTATTAAATGCTTAGTAGTTATTCATTCAAGTTTGCAAAGCAAAAATGTGCTCCAGAAATGTCATAATTCAGTTCCGTTAATTTTTGTGTTGTAGCTAATTAGAATAAATCCATCCTTTGAGAAGATACCTCACCTCCCCCCAGATATTTGAGAAGAGACTGGGAAAAGTGCAAACCCAGGTTATTTTGCAACTTGAAGCACAGCCTGTGGCCAGTACCTTTGAAATCTTTCTACATAATAGAAATTACTTACTACCACAAACAAGCCTGAGTTTGTACATTCATCTGCTTCTTTTTCCCCATGGTGCTTGAAGCATATTGTTTATCCTGCTGCTTGCTAGGTCTGGCTGTGTTTGGAAATGAAGATAAATAGAATTAGAAGAGCTTATTTACTACAAGTACATTGTAGCCTGGTGAAGAGGTCAGAGCAGCTCATACACAGTTCCCAGGTGTCCTTTTTAGCAGGTGGCTTTAAAGGCCTTATGTATTTGTGCCGTGGAAAAATGGAATTGGGGGTGGTGAGTTAGAAAATTGCATGCCTAAACAGAAATTAAACACATTACCTTGTTAATTATGTTACTTTTTTCTGTTATTTGATTAGTCTAACATGATTAACACAAGGTGGGAAACAGGAGATGCATTGCTACATTTCCCTTTGATTTTCCAGAAATGTCTGAAGGTAGCAGTAGTATCTACCAAACCTGCCTGTTTTTTATACGTACTGGAGTTAAGCCATGCTAGACAACTTAAAAAGAGGGGGGGGGAGTGAAGAAAAACTAGAAGGAGAAGGATGATGAATATTGTAAATGTAGGAGTAGAAAGATGGAGAAAAATCCCTGTCAGCTAGTTCAACTGTCTGTTAATCCTCCTCACTGATAATGTGCATTTCTGTTTGGCATTGAGTTCATGAGGGTGATGGCTATTTCTCTTGTATTAGTGACTGGAACTAGCTTACATATTTATTTCAGTTAAATTCGAAGCAAGTAGTAGAAGATCCTATTGTAGATAATGTTCCAAGCCACACTTTTTCTATGCAAGAAACTTGGTTTAACCATCTTAATAGCTGTGGATAGACCTGTCCTTCAGTAATAATATATATATTAGTGGGTAGGAGCAGGAAATGGTGTAAGATTTGCTGGAAATCGATGAGGATATTGACTTTCATTTCCACTTCTTTAGGAACAGCAACAATAAAAACATGTTGAACTCCTGAGAAAAACAGTACATGGCTATGTGACAAACCTAAACCTAGCTCATTTTTAGTATTTGGCATTTATAATTTTGGCTCCAGTTACTAAATCTTGCAGTTCTTTTCAAACAAACAAACAAGCAAACAAACATTGGAAGGAAAATAACAAAATAAATGGATCTGTTGCTGTAACTACCAGCTTGTTGTAACCGTTATGCTCTTCATCAGTTTAATTGCCACTGACGGTTTTTATTCGTATTTGTGTAGTGATAAACTCTGTAGTAGCTTCTGTTTTAAAGAAGAAAACTTCTATGGTTTGCAATGGTACTTCCACTTTTATTCTTTCATTTTTTTTAATCAAAAACACCTTAGAATAAACCTGTTCAGCTAACTCAGCTATTTCCGTCTCATGCACTAATTGATTAAGCATGAATAAGGTCAAGTAGGTTGCATACTATGGCTGTTTTGAGCAAATTAATTTCTAAGCAGGGCTGTTTTGAAAGTTTGATTATATCTTTCAAATGTCTTAATTTTGCTTTATGGCTCCTATCAAATCAAATTGAGTATATTACTAAATGTTCCCCTTTTATTTTCCAGTCCACCTAAACCAACTGTGTTTATTTCTGGTGTAATTGCAAGGGTAAGTCCTCATTTTCAATAATTTTCAGCGTTTCACTGTGAAAATGTGAATTGCAAATGTCTGCTACATTTGTTTTGGTCAATGATTTTCCTTACCAAGGAAATTGTTTTTGTTATACCAGATAACATAATTCAACTGTGTAATTCCTATTATCTTGGAAAAGAAAAATACTTATTTTAGGCTTTTTAATAGGATGTGAATTACCTCATGAGTTACGTATTTAAAAATACTATCAGTTGAACTGTAACTCACTTTTTTTTTACAATTTCAATCCCCCCCTGTCTTTGTAAATATTGTCAGGGCAATATATGTCATTAAAACATTAATAGAGCGCATAGAAAACTGGCAGCAATAAAATTATCAGTTTTACAGTTAAAGTTGGAAAATGAAAAGTAAAAAATATGTATATTGGAACATGAAGGAAAATAGTTTGTATTCTTCTATCCTAGAGGACTGGAAAATTTCTAGTCTGGGTTGTGAAACTAATAGAAATAATGCCTAAAGGTATATTTTGGAAAATAGGGACTTCTTTCCCAGGCACTGAAAATATAACAAAGTAAATTATAGGCGGCCGTGGGGGGGGGGCGGGGGGGGGGGGGGGGGGGGGGGGGGGGGGGGGGGGGGGGGGGGGGGGGGG